>WSYH01001143.1:0-55262 GCA_036426205.1 Ascaphus truei
TGGTATCCGGCCCCTCTATAACACAGTGGTATCCGGCCCCTCTATAAACAGTGGTATCCGGCCCCTCTGTAACCTCTTCACTGAGGAACACTTTGCAAGAAGAAACCGGAACAAATCGATGCATAACTCACTGTTGGTGTGTGGGATCCTGGCGCTGTCGGCGTGCTCCTACCGAGGTGCTGGCAAAGGACCATTGGAGAGAAGAAGGCGGCGCAGCGGCCTACGTCAGTGACACGGAGCGGGAATCCTCTGGATCAGCAAACTATAGATTTATTGGCACATTTTAATGAGGTAAAATTAAGGGTTCAGTAAAAAATTAGGCCGCTGCTCCTCCTTCGGTTAACCGGAGCTTGTGGCAGGCTGGGGTGTCCGGCGGGGCCCCTCCGGTTGGTGGGTGCGGGAGATAGCGGCGTCGGAGCGGCCGCCGGGGTTCACTGAAATCGATCCGAGCAATTCCAGAATGGCCGCCGGGACCGCAGGGAGGGCCTAGGCAGGGGGTCAGGAGACCGGCAGAAAGCCGATCGGGAGCAGGGAGCAGGGTCCTGCTAAAGGCCAGGACTGGTGTAACTAGCAGTCAAATAAAGGACCTGGACCAACACCACAAGAAATATAAGTAAAAAAAGAAAGGTTACGGGTAATACGCTAAGTAGATATAATAAAGTTATGCGCAATATGCCTAAAGTTATAAGAGAAAAGGACCAAACTGGACACAAGACACAAATGTCCCCTGCAGAACATGTGGCCAGACTGCCTGGGCAGGCACACACCCCCCTTACATTAACACACCAAATGTATATACCTTATTGCAAGTGGCGCTTGTGTCAACCGTTCCAGGTGAGAGACGGGATCTACTCGCAGACCATGGAGCATCACAGGAAAGAGCCCAAGATTGTATTTAGTTATCTGTGTTTTTATTTAAGTAAACACATGTTGCATGTGAAGCTGTATCTGGAGGAACAACTGGATGTAAAAACAATGAAAATAAAGAATTTACAAAAAAAAAACAGATATGTTCAGTAGGGAGGAGCAGGTGAGAGGGGAGACCAGAAGGTTAGAACTTTGTGGGTGATCCGAACCCTGATGGGAAGCCAGGAAAGGGATTTAAGGAGGAGATTAGCAGAGGCTGCTCTGGGAGAAAGTGAAATGATTCTAGCAGCAGAATTTTGAATAAATTGCAAAGGAGAAAGTTGTGAGGCTGGGAGGCCTGTTAGCAGAATGTTACAGTAATCCAGGCGGGAGAGGGTAAGGGCATGCACTGGAGTGTTAGCAGAATGTTACAGTAATCCAGGCGGGAGAGGGTAAGGGCATGCACTGGAGTGTTAGCAGAATGTTACAATAATCCAGGCGGGAGAGGGTAAGGGCATACACTGGAGTGTTAGCAGAATGTTTCAATAATCCAGGCGGGAGAGGGTAAGGGCATACACTGGAGTGTTAGCAGAATGTTTCAATAATCCAGGCGGGAGAGGGTAAGGGTAGAAAAAATGGCAAAAGCGCTCCAATGCCAGGGCAATGTAATATAATAATGCCAAAACCACCATCCAAAGGAATCTGTAATAACAAGTAATTATAGTGATGTATAACAACGAATAATGGGTACTATCCTCCTGAAGACAGGTGGTGGGTAGTATCAGACCACCCACTAACAGTCTCATTGGCAGGTTCCCCTCAGTTGATGCAAGAACTCACATATCCTTAGTGTGGCTGACCGGCTGTGCAGCTTCCATAGATTATAGCAGATGAGGGAGAGGGTAAGGGCATGCATTGGAGTGTTAGCAGTATGTTACAGTAATCCAGGCGGGAGAGGGTAAGGGCATACACTGGAGTGTTAGCAGTAGATTGACAGTAATTCACAAGGTATGTGCAGCACATCCATTTATCAAAGCTTTAAAGTAGCAATCCCACCGGGTAGATTTAGTTTTTTACATCTTTGGAAGGGGTTGGTCCTTTCGGTGCTGGACCCTGCTATTTCCAGCTCCAGGGACCACTGCTTAACGAGAGAATTACAGGTGTACTCATTGGGGCTTCCTCCTGGGGAAACAATATGGCCACTGAACATTGGTTGTGTCCTCCTATTGGTTGAGGCCGGCAGCCATGTTGGCTTCTCCATGAGGGACCACACTGTAAGTGTCCGTTGTCCGCAGAGATGAAAGTACACCATGCTGGGGATGAAGGGGACAGGGTACAATGTGTAACACTGACTGCTTCTTCTAGGTGCTTCCGTTAACGCAGGGGCGGCCAACTCCAGTCCTCATTGGCCACCAACAGGTCAGGTTTTCAAGCTATCCCTGCTTCAGCACAGGTGGCTCAGTCTTTAATAGGGATATCCGTAAAACCTGACCTGTTGGATGGCCCTTGAGGACTGGAGTTGCCCACCTCTGCGTTAATGATGCGTAAAATTCTTTTTAGAAAGGAAAGGTATGCAGGGATATACCAAATAAGTAAATGTGGGAAGGATGTTGATGCAGGGAGTAATCTGATTCCCAATTCTTGGAGTCAGGAAGGAATTTAGTTTTCCCCTTATGAGACATCATTAGATAATGTGTCACTGGGGTTTTTTCTTCCCCTGGATCAATATACTGTAAGTACGGATATAGGATAAAGTATCTGTCGTCTAAATTTAGCATAGGTTGAACTTGATGGACGTACGTCTTTTATCAACCTCCTCTACTATGTAACTATGTATTGAATAGTAAGAGTAAGACGTGGCCTATTTTATCGTGAAGGTTCCGTGCGGTAATGGTAGGACTAGCCTAGTAACGGTCCGTGGTCTGTTCCTGCCATGTGACCCTGCCATGTGACCCTGCCATGTGACCCATTAGCTGTATAGTGTCGGTTTACTAGAATGTGATGGCCGTTATTGATCATGTAAAAGCATGCAGTGGAATCGCCATTCAGATGGATAATGGCGATTACATGTTCCCGGAGCCCGTGCAAACCTTCCTTCTCTCCGTAACTCCGCAGGGCGCGAGTGAGCCGGCCCCGTTCTCCGATGAGCTTGAGATTGATTACAGTAAACCGTACCAGAGGGTGACCATGGAGGAGGCGAAACAGGGGACCCCACGTGAGTTACCTGGGGAGGGGGTCCTGGACCTTCTCGCACTGCTATGCACCACCTGTAATTCTGACACACACCATCTATACACACGGGTCTGTAACAACTCAACACATCAATCATTGTGTAGCTTTGTGTTCCTAGTGATAAAAGGGTGTTAGAAAGCCCAGACTGACCATTTGCGCCCCACACCGGGAGCCTTGTGGTGACCTTGGGATTGGTCTGAAAATTGAGGCTACTTTACATTCTGCTTTTCATTACCAAACGAACATTTGGGTTTCTTTTTATTTGAACATTTTGCTGCTGAGTCAGAACACACACCATTAAATATGCCTGCGTGCCTTGTATTTATAATATTGGTTTAATGTTGTTTTTGAAACCACTGACAAGCATGACGGGCGCTGGTAATAATATGCGTTTGCGTGTTCTGTTGGGTTCTCTTTGCCTCCTGTTTAGCGGAGCGGCCGGTGAGAGTTTATGCTGATGGAATTTTTGACCTGTTTCACTCTGGGCACGCACGGGCTCTAATGCAAGCCAAGAGCCTCTTCCCCAACACATACCTGATCGTAGGAGGTAAGATTACTGTACAGGCGGCCCCAACCTCCACCCACAGCACGCTCCAGAGCTGCGCTCCCTCCTGGAGGAGCCGTGGTTTACAGGTCCCTTGTGGTCTGTTCACAGCCCACTTATTCCCAGAATGTGTAATTACACAGGGAGGAACACTGCAGCGCTTGTGCTGACTGGGCTGAGCTCATGTTCCCTGCACAAAAGTCCCACTCATAAGCGTTGCAGGCCAGTCCCTGCTTGTGTTTGCACAGCCTGGAAGGTGATCGGAAGTGTGGGTTTGGATCCCTGGTTCTTTGACCACAGCACAGACCAGTTCCTAGTTTGTGCTGCATTGGACCCTTTCAGGGAAAACGCTGGGTGTGCAGGCGCTGACCCGGCCTCACTGTAACACCTCCATCCAAGCTTATTTTCTTTCTACGTTCCTTATGGCCATTTTACAAATGGTAATGAAACGCTGAAAGTAAAGCGGAACATAAATACAGTTTTGCTATGAATGTCACGGCCATTTGGCATTAATCCTCGTCTTTAATGTCCATTTACCTGAATCCGGCCACTTTGCTTTTATTTAGTTATATAGCAGATTCGCTTGTTAATTAATGTCCATCATGTTCAGTCTTTGTTACATTCTATTCTATGGAGCGGTTGTAAAAGTTAAAGGGGACACTTTGGGCTGATTTGCATGTCATTACCCAGAATCCCCCGCTGCAGTGGAAGCACTGTATGTAAAGAGAAACTGGTGAAAAGCCGGGCTGCGTATGTGTCTGGGACGTGTGAATGTGCTCACAAGTTATACTTTTATTTATTATCCATTTATAAAGCTCAGTATTTTTTTGTTTCTTAGAATTCCCGAGCATTGCAGGGTCCTTTCTGCTAATACACAATAAATTAGTGACAGTGAACCTATTGAATGAATTTACATAGTTACATAGTAGATGAGGTTGAAAAAAGACTTGCGTCCATCAAGTTCAACCTAGAAGTGTCTCCCCGTTCTTCCTCACTTCTCCACCCAAACTCATCCTCTCTCTTGGCTGCTTCCCTCTCCTCCCTCACCCACCCACCCATTATTTCAGATCCTTCCCCACGAGCCCACACTTAGGTTTACACGGCTTATCTCGCCACTGTGCTCTGCACTCCTCCCACCTCTGGATGGCACCACGAGGGTATCCACATGGAAGGGAAGAGGAGACAAGTGAGGACATCATACAGCTGGTGTGCAAGCTGGAGCCTCAGTCCCGCCATTACTGCTGTAGTTATGGCGGTAATTAAGGCAGTTTGATACCCCACCGGGTGACAGAGAATCTTCCACAATGAGCAGTGTACGTGAGGGTCGTGTCACTGAGCACCTCACACCTCTCTCCAGTCTGCAGCGACGAGCTGACGCACAATCTGAAGGGCTTCACAGTGATGAACGAGGCGGAGAGATACGACGCGGTCCAGCACTGCCGTTACGTGGACGAGGTGGCGAGGAACGCGCCGTGGACACTCACTCCGGAGTTCCTGGAGGAGCACAGGGTGAGAGGGGGTCCGCGTCCCAATGTCGTCTCCTTGAGTCATTATCGAGGAATCTGATACCTTCTCTCGGGGATTCCCAACCCTTCCAGGTTTTAGGAATAACCACCATGTGATTAGGATATTGTTTTGCTGCCTCAAAAAATCTGATATATCTGAGGCGAGAGAACCACAGGCCTCGGGGCAAAAGGAAATGCAAAATAAACTGAAGAGTGAAATCTGTTCTTTGATTGTAGTGAATGCTGCTCACAGCGGGGGCCGTGCATTTTATACAGCATCCTCCCGACAGTCCCCTTGTCGCCCTGTGGCTGTGGGGTGAGCGGTATTCTGATCCATCACTCCCTTTCTCGGCATGGTATAGTGCGAGGGATAGAGCAAGTCCTATTTCTGTCACTGTGTCACTATACGGTGGGAAGACGTGATGAACCATAGGGGTCTCTTGCCCTTTTGTGTCGGCGTAAGACAAGTGGCAGGGGCAGGTTTTGTGACGCAGAATTGAAAGGAAGTGACTTCCTTTTTTATCATTGGCATTTTGTTGCCCTATTTATAGAGGGGCAGACTAAATCTGGGGGTCAGAGTGTTTGTCCTTGCCGTGACCTTGGGCCCCTTCCTCCTTTTTCACTGATGACACACTGTAACAGTAACCCTGTCCCGTGTCTCTCATCCCCTTCCACAGATTGATTTCGTGGCTCACGATGATATCCCGTATTGCTCCGCAGAGAGCGACGACGTCTATCAGCACATAAAAGATGCAGGTGAGCGCCATTTCCCCCAAACATCCTGCACGTCCATTGCCAGTGACAGGCTCCTCCCCCTGCTCTTGGGACATGGGACACCGCAGGAGCTGGGTTAGCATGTAACGGTCACAGCTTCCTTTTCGCTGCGTGGCCTGGTCACCGGTGTAAGGTTTTCTGCTTTCGGTATTCTCGGTGAGACCAGGTTGGACGGTTGCAGCTTTATGGCCGGGCAGACGCTTTCTTACTCGCCAAATTGCAGAGTAAGTCGGACTGCACATTTAAAGAGGCACTTAAAAATACATATCTATTTTTTGTTTTGATATATCCCGCCTTTGATTTGATTTGACCTTTTAGTGAAAACTAATTACCTAAGCTGCCGATCGATTCGTTCTCCCGTCATCGACCAGCAAAGCTCCTGCTTCCCAGGGTTCACTTAATGGCCGTCTTTCAGTTTCAATAAATCCTTCAGTCAGTGTAACTCAACAGCTTCAATGTATCCTGATATTATTAAAGTAATAGTATCTATTGTTACAGTTTGCAGCTGAAACTGCTGGGAATACTGGCTACAAATGATCACAAACAGGAAAGTTACAAAGATCTTGCACTGCTGGGGAGGTGGGCTAAAGCCTGCTATAGAAATCAAAGGATGCTCAGTATATTAATACTCATTAAAAATGGCATTAAGAGTTGCTTAACATGGCTGGCCGGTGTTGAAAGTTGGGCACGGTCAGAGGTCGGGCCCAACTTCTTTGTCCGGCTGACGGTCGTCTGTTTGCCGCCGGGCTCTGTCTCTCCGCAGCTGCGGGCCTCCCTCACACTTTCGCGCCGGGCCTCTCCCTGCCGCCGGTGCGCACCGGGCCTCTCCCTGCCGCCGGTGCGCGCCGGGCCTCTCTCTGCCGCCGGTGCGCGCCGGGCCTCTCTCTGACGCCGGTGCGCGCCGGGCCTCTCTCTGACGCCGGTGCTCGCCGGGCCTCTCTCTGACGCCGGTGCTCACCGGGCCTCTCTCTGACGCCGGTGCGCCTCTGACGCTTCCGCCACACACTTGTATCAGAGAAAGGCCTAGCGCGGGAGAGTGAGGGAGGCCCGCAGCAGCGTGGGAGAGTGAGAGGGAAGCCTGGCAGGAGACCTGTAGCAGCTGGGGAGAACCAGGACACCAGAGGCCTGAGACCATCCCCAAGGTAAGTGTGTTTTGTATGTACGGGGCAGAGAGTTTGTGTGTGTGTGTGTGTGTGTGTGTGTGTGTGTGTGTGTGTGTGGCCAGGGGGGGAGCAGGAAATGAGTGAGGGAGCAGGATTGAGTGTGTGGGGGGTAATTGATGGAGGGAAAGTGAGAAGAGAGGAGGGTAAGAATGAGACGTGGGGGGAGATAAATATATGCAGAGAGAGGGGAAAATCGAGAAGGGGGCTCGCAAGGTGGTGTGAAATGGGGGAGGGGGGGGCTCGCATGGCTTCCGAGATGGGGGGGCCCCGGTGGAAACTCTAATCCTGGGCCCAGAGAATTCGGTCGGCAGCCTTGGTGGTAATGTCACTGCCTTTTGAAGTATGTGACTTGGGTTTAAATTCCAGTGTAATCTCTGGTTGGGACCTTTGGCTCAGTCTCTATCTCCCTGTGTCTCAGGCACTAAGATTAGGAGGAGCAGCGCAGGGAATTCCACAGCCAAGTATTGTTATTCATTCAGAGGGAGTTACCGTTACTGATTATTGGGGCCTTCCAACGTCAGCGATGTAAAGTATACTGGTGTCGCGTTGCACCGCCACTCCGGGGGTTCTGCCGTCTTCTGCGATGTAGTGACGCTCGCTCCACCCACTGACGACACACACACACACGTGTATGTGAGAAGGCAGTCACTGTATGTGTACATGTATATGTAATGAACCGGTAGTAATGCCATTGATCCCCCTCACACCTGCTTTTCCCCACAGGGATGTTTGCACCCACCCAAAGGACGGAAGGAATCTCCACCTCTGACATCATCACCAGGATCGTGCGAGATTATGATGTGTACGCGCGTCGCAACCTACAGCGAGGGTACACTGCCAAGGAGCTCAACGTCAGCTTCATCAATGTGAGGCCAACACCAATGCCCTCCTTTACCCCAAAGTGCGCCCGTATACACACAGAGACTAATGTAATGGTTTAGAACAGGGTTTCCCAAACACTTTTTTCCGTGACCCGGTTATTTTTGAACTTCTCCTTCGTGACCCACTAAAATTTTTATCGCCTATACTGGCCTATAGGGCCTGCACAGACACACACACAGCCACTGATATACACACACATACACACACACACACACACACACACACACACACACACACAGCCACTGATACACACACACACAGCCACTGATACACACACACACAGCCACTGATACACACACACACAGCCACTGATACACACACACACAGCCACTGATACACACACACACAGCCACTGATACACACACACTGATACACACACAGCCACTGATACACACACACGCAGCCACTGACACACACACACGCAGCCACACAGAGACACGGCTACACACACACACACACACACACACACACTGATACACACACACAGACACTGATACACACACACACACAGACACTGATACACACACACACAGACACTGATACACATACACACACAGACACTGATACACACACACACACACTGATACACACAGACACTGATACACAGACACTAATACACACACACACACACACTGATATATACACACACACACACACACACACACACAGACACTGATACAGATACACACACACACACACACACACACACTCGCTCTCCCCTATACGCACACAGACACAAACAGTGAATTACAGGCAATGACAGATGTGAGTTACTGGAGGGGGGGCCAGGGACTGGGTGGGTGGGAGGAGGGGGGAGGAGGGGGGTCGGGGGGTGACTGGTGGGTTTTGAGTTGGGGACCTGGGGGGTGGGCGGATGGAGGTGGAGCGGGTGCGTTGGGAGGGGGTGGGAACTGTGTGCCCGGGTGGTTGGTGTCTATGGGGGCTGGTGGATGGTTGAGGGGTTACTGTTCTTGGGGTTCGTCACTTTTTGGGTGTGGTTTTTGTCGTGTGTCCTGTCTGTGTCTGCCTTCATGGGTGGGTGGGGGTCGGAGGGGGACTGGGTGGTGGGAGGGGGGGATGGGAGCTGGGTGGGTGCGGGAGGGGGGGAATGGGAGTGGATGGGGGGAACTGGGACTGGGTGGGTGGGAGAGGGGACGGGCTGGGTGGTGGTGGGAGGGGGACTGGGTGGGGGGAGGGGGGATGGGACTGGGTGGGTGGGGGGGTAGGGGGGACTGGGAGGGTGGGTGGGGACTTGAGGGTACTGGGACACTTGGGTGGAGGCGTGACTGGGTGGGTGATGTGTGGGAGACGGTGGGGTGATGAGGGTGGGAGACATTGACAGTGACGGTGGGGTGGACAGTGACTGGGTGGGTGACAGTGACTGGGGGTGACAGTGACTTGACAGGACTGGGTGGGGGTGAGTGACTGGGTGGGAGACATTTGACGTGACTGGGGGGGACAGTGACTGGAGTGGGGAGAAGTGACGGACTTGTGGACAAGGGACTGGGGGGTGACAGTGACTGGGTGGGTGGGTGACAGTGACTGGGTGGGTGGGTGACAGTGACTGGGTTTGACAGTGACTGGGTGGGTGGGTGACAGTGACTGGGTTTGACAGTGACTGGGTGGGTGGGTGACAGTGACTTGACAGTGACGGGAGACACCGCGCGGCCTGCCTCGCTGCGACCTGGCAATTTTGGTGCCGTGGCCCGGTGCCGGGTCGCGACCCACCATTTGGGAAACGCTGGTTTAGAAAGTGAGAAGCAGAATATATATATTATCGTCTTTGTAAATGTAAAACTCCGTATGTGAATTATTGTCAAAAACTCACTAAATGCACTTCTTCCTGACTTTGAATTTCTTGATATTTATATTGAATAACTCATGAAGTGCCTATTTAGTCACAGTTCAGAGTTACCAAAACTCATTAAGTATGATTTTGAAATGTAAAATAGAACATTTAATCACCTTTTCCTCAGTACTCAATGTTGTTAATGAGTTTTACCTGTAACGACGATATACAGTGTGTAGGGGTTGTTACATCAGCCTGTTAAATAGAAAAAGTATTGTAAGTAATGATATATAGTAATGGCTAACTGGTATTACTAGACAATTGCCGTTTTCAGGACCTCTTAAGTCCCTTCTTCAAGCAGGTGTAAGTGTGTATATGTGTATAGTGTATATATGTGTGTACAGTGTGTGTATGTGTATACAGTGTGTGTATGTGTATACAGTGTGTATATGTGTATACAGTGTGTATATGTGTATACAGTGTGTGTATGTATTTGCAGCTACACACCCTCTGCAATAGGGGAGGCCAACTCCAGTCCTCAAGGGCCACCAGCAAGTCAGGTTTTCAGGATATCCCTGCTACAGCACAGGTGGTGCAGTCGTTGACTGAGCCACTGATTGAGCCACCTGTGCTGAAGCAGGGAAATCCTGAACACCTGACCTGTCGGTGGCCCTTGAGGATTGTAGTTGCCAACTCCTGCTCTACAAGGTGAGATGTAATTGTGCCCGACCTGTGTCCCCTGCGTCCGTTCCAGGAGAAGCGCTACAACCTGCAGGAGCGTGTTGACAAGGTGAAGAAGAAGGTGAAGGACGTGGAGGAGAAGTCCAAAGAGTTTGTGCAGAAGGTGGAGGAGAAAAGCATCGATCTGATCCAGAAGTGGGAGGAGAAATCGCGAGAGTTCATCGGGAACTTCCTGGAGATGTTTGGCCCCGAGGGCGCCTTGGTAAGGATGCCGCCGCCCTGCAGAGGGTTCAGTCCGCTTCGCTGCAGAACGACAAGGAGCTGGGATAGTTCCAACGAGCAGGTGGCAGGAACACTATACCCCTAACACTATAGTGCTGCTACATGTACACCCCTTTTTAACCCCATGGCTTTGCAACTCTGACAGCGAACGGGATAATCTTTTTGGTCCACTTGGAATAACCGCACTTCTGGTTTGAGTACCCGACCTTCTGAAGCATGTTACCAATGCCTTGTTAGTTTCAATCAACAGCTGAAACGTGTCACTTTCCACCCATCGTACGACAGTGCTACGTTTTAACCCCTGTGCTGCCAGAGAGGCATGGAATACAGTTACTGTTCAATGGGTAGCAGCCTAGTCTGACAGCAAAGAGGTTAAGGTACCATCTGTGAACCTAAAATGTGAAAAAATGTGTTTGTGTTGTATGCCTGTGGGCCCAGGATCCAGGATGTACAAGGATCTAATAATGATGACGTGGTAGCTGAGAACTTCAGGTGTTGGGTTACCATGTGTCAGGGATGTGTTTTCATTGATTCCTTCCCCCCTCTCTACAGAAGCACATACTGAAAGAAGGCAAAGGGAGAATGCTTCAGGCCATCAGCCCAAAGCAAAGTCCCAGCAGCAGCCCGGCTCGTGAGCGGTCCCCCTCCCCATCGTTCCGCTGGCCCTTCTCTGGCAAGACCTCTCCCCATGCCTCCCCCGAAAGGCACTCTCGGCGCTCGGCGGGCGCTTACGATATCAGCGAGGATGAGGACTAAGCTGCCTCCTTTCTCACTTATGGAAAAAAAACAAAAAAAAAACTTTCCCCAGCTGCTAATCCCCCGACCCCTGACTCCCAGGAGAGCCTGACCCCTGACCTCCAGGAGAGCCGCCACTCAATACGGTAAAGACCACTCGGTCAGCTCCAGACATTGTGACACGCCGGGTCTCCGGAGCAGGGGGGTGACGGGGAAGAGAGTGTAAGTGGTAAAAACACAGCACTTTTTTGCTTCTTTTTCCCTGCAAAAAAAAATTACCGTCTGCATTTTTTTAGAATTTTTTTTTTTAAATGAATCTAGTTCCTATTTTAATGAGCTTCTCGCCCAGAATGTCTCCTTTGTCGTTGTTTTCTGTTTTACGCCAGAAGTTTTATCGCATCGGGGTCCTTGGCGCCTCCATGCTTGCATCAGTCGTGTTTAGCTTTTACCCGACCTCCCTGCGCTTGTTCTCTCCTCGCCTGCGAGATCCCACTTCATCGGACAAGAGAGGATTCTCCTGCTAACGTAGGAGTCCCCGGACTCAGGGGGACGGAGGGAGGGAGAGGGTCAGAATTTGTCACAAGATTGGAAGTGTCGGTGAAGCAACAGTGCGTTACGTCGCATGAACATCCACAGAACGTGACTATGTGGGTAGTGACCAGTGGAACCCGTGTCCTCTGTTTTAAAGCATTACCCGTTGGAGTCCAGCCATTTCTCATTAAAAGTGCCTGTTGTTATAATCTCTCTATGGGATCCTGTGTTTACCCCCTTTTTTGCTTTGCAGGCTTCTCTGGCACTAAATGGGTTAATCAGCAACAGAGACATCACCAGAAATGCACAAGAACAGTATTAGGCTCCTTGTGGTTACAACTTACAAAGTGCGTCTCCTGTAGAAATATATATGAATAAGGACTGTTCTCTTCCCAGAGAGAATGCTGACTCTACGATTTATAAAAGACTATTTTATCAAAGGTAACGTAGCAATGGCTGCCTCTGGTATCTATATGCTCTATCCCAAGGGTGCTCAACTTCAGTCCTCAAGCCCCCCCAACAGGTCAGGATATCCCTGCTTCAGCACAGGTGGTGCAATCAGTCCCTGCGTGAGCATAGGTGTCTCAATCAGAAGCTCAGTCTTCGACTGACCTCTGATTGAGCCACCTGTGCTGAAGCTGGGATATCCTGAAAAGCTGATGGACTGGAGTTGAGTGCCCCTTTTCTATCCCAAACATCCAGCGTTTGGGGAAGAAAGCAATGTATGGGCCGTGTCTAACAAAGCCGGAGTTCTAGATTAAGTTTAAATACAGTGACCGTGAAAGAACGTCGGTGACATTTAGCTTTGGGGTAACCCAACGCCTGGTGATTGTTATATAGTAACCGTCTTAACCAAGCCTCATGTACTGTATACTGTGTGTTTGTATTCCTCTGTTATTCTGTGGGCAGGTATCTCAAAGCGCTTTTATCTGACTGAGCCAGAAGACACAAGCTTTAGGAGACCCGGTTTCAATCAATGCAGCTTGGGAGAAGCCTCATAACAATACAAGGGAAGCCCTTCCAGTGCGGGCCATCGGCACGGGCGCCAGAGAAGCAAATATCCACAAATATCCACCAGCACCTACAGTATCGGCTGCAGCTTGTCACTGGTTTAGAGAAGGTAGTGGGCGGGGGGTAGTTACTGTATTGTTGGTCTCTATATTTCTTTTTAGAAATCTTTGGCCAAGTATAATTTTGTATCTGTAACCTGAAGAGTGTGATCTGAATGAAACGCTCCGTTATACCACTGAGCGATCTGTGATACTGTGTTCCATTATAACATAAAAGTAACTCCGAAAAGAAGCCAAGAATCCCCATCCAAATCTTTTATTAGCCGCCTGCTTTTGTTGTACGGTTACCGTGTGAAGGTAACACTGTTTCTAACACACCTTCACCACTAGCGATGCATTAAAGATCATATACCTTTGCATAGGTTCTGTTGGAGGCTGTGTGATTAGGGGGCTTATCATGGAGGTAAGACGGAGTTGGTGAGAGGTAGACCTATAAACTGCATGGTGCTTTGTGGAAATCTGGAACCAGTGACCACACTACATGAGTTATAGCAGGGGGGCTCGACCCCTCCTTCCCCAACAGGTCAGGATATCTCCGCTTCAGTACAGGTGGCTCAATCAGAGGCGCAGGAAGACAGCCTCTGATTGAGCCACCTATGCTGATGCAGGGACTGATTGAGCCACCTGTGCTGAAGCAGGGATATTCTGAAAACCTGAGCTGTTGGGGGGGGGGGGCGGGGCTTGAGAACTAGAGTTAAGCACCCCTGTGTTATAGACCCGGGCAAGTTATCTGGAGAGGAGGTAGCCTTGCATGGTGTCTGTCATTGGCAAAGGCCTTTGATGCCGAGGCCTACACATACACGGCAAGACGTTCACCGCTTTCCTGGCAACAAAGAAATCCAAAGCGCCGCGTCTGGTCTATTATCTTCCTGGGAATGAAGTTGCTGCAGTAGAGAGCATTACTGAGTATACAGTACGTACAGCTTTATTTTGCACAGAGATTAGAGACCCCAAATGTAGTGACCCGTCTCTGGGACTATAGATAGATCAGGGGTGGCCCACGCCAGTCCGAGAGAGAGAATATTAATGGAGGTTTCAACCCTATGCATCACAGCTGGCGCAGTCTTTGATTGAGCCACCTGTGCTGAAGCAGGGATATCACCAATACCTGACCTGTTGGTGGCACTTGAGGACTAGAGTTGGCCACTCCTGATCCAGCAATGTCAATGCTTCAGAAATATAACAGGAAAGGGATTTGAAATTTAAATACACTAAGAAATACACACTAATTAGAGAGGTGTCGCCCATGGGCTGAAATCCAGGAGACGTTCGGGTTCTGGACCAAAGATGCTAAAAATCATTTTTCCATTTAAATTTTTTTTTTTAATCAGTGAGACTAATTTAGTCTCTGGGGGTTACTCATTGAATTGCGATAGTTCCAATCAGGCACTCCCTCTAAACTCCGTGGAAATTTCTGTGCAGTAGTGGTCCGATCGGCACTATTGCAGTTTAATGTATTAACCCCATCAGAGAGTGCAGACAGTATATATCTGTGAGCATCAGCGGACCGGGCCGAATATGATCACACTTATTATGGAGCCGCAGTTATAGGTAAAATCGGTCTATTCGGTTTGAATGGCTTGATGTGGCTATAGATACTCCGAGTTGATATACAGTGCAGCATGTTATACAGGTCCTGCTTTGCAATGCCGTGCAGACTCCTCCGGCAGTGAAGATGTTGAGAACGTACGTTGGAGCCACGCCGCCCTCGCGATATCTGACAAGGGACCGGCGCTGGCCTCACGCTGACAGGGGTTTGAATCTGTATCCTGCCTCCTCGTCCCGCTTCCTGTACGCGATCCTGGCCACGGCAGCCAGTATGAACGTCTCCACGATCAGCAGGTGATTGTTCATCACTAGAAACCAATGAGGACAAGATACGCGGGGTCACTGCGGGGGGTTTAGTGCTGGAATTAATACAAACCCGCAGCCATTCTTATATAATGTGGGGTGGAAAGCTATCCCAGCATCACATTGCAGAGCCAGTATAACCACCCTCACACTGAGGAGAACCAAAAGCTGTCTGTGAGGAGGGTTACTGGCTCTGCACTTCTGTAACCCTGGCCGTGCTGAAAAGCTGTGTAATACGGCAGGCAGAAGCTTATAGGGGGTCCCATGTTCAAGGGGGTCCATGGACATGAAGCAAAAGGTGACGCTGTGCGCTCATTTGCATGATATTACCCAGACTCCCTGGCTGCAGTGGAAGCGCTATGCTAAGAGATAACGGGGAAGGGCAGGGTTGCAGCCCTGTGTGAATGTGCTCACACGGGGTATATGTATTTACTGGATGAATTATAAAAATGGTTTCCGCCAGAAATCCACAAGGGCAGTTCAACGTCGCAGGTTAAAAAAAAACAGCAACCACTTTGAATGCATCACTGTCTTTAGAAAGATGTAATCCCCCTAAAAGTTACAGTTTTCCTTTTATTTTCATCACGTGAAAAATTACTCTTCACTTAGTCGAAGACTGCGCCACCTGTGCTGAAGCAAGAATGTCCTGAAAACCTGACCTGTTGGTAGCTCTTGAGGACTGGAGCTGGCGACCCTGGCATTAGATATAGATTGTAAAAACCCTCCAGAGCGTTTGTTTACCAGGAAATGTTACATATTAAAGTAATTCTTTCAACACATTTATACTTATTTTATGCAACGTCGCTGTCCTTACCTGACGTGCCCAAGGCGTGGCTGCCCCTTTAAGCCGTTCCCATACAGAATAAACGTTTACATGTGAAATGTAATCTTCCCACCAGCTCAATAAATTAGACTGAATTTAAATTAATATCCTTAGCGTTCCCGTCCCTGAAGGGCCCATTAACAGGATGCCCTGGGGATCCAAGACGGGGAAGATGTTAATTTAAGTTCATGATATTGTTTATTATTCTGCTTTTTGCTGGTGTTTGATTTATTTACTGACACTGGGTGTGGGGGAAGTGAGGGGTGGGGGGGGTTAGCAGGTTAAATATTTAGAGATAAATCCAGACTGGAACTGGGTCCCCCGTGTGTCACTCACGCTGAGATCGGGCTTTTGAGGAGTAAGGGGGCACGCAGGGTATCTGTCCAGCGTTGGCCAGAATACTGAAGATGGAGTTCTGCAACGTGGTCAGGATGAGAAGGATCTGTAATAAGGAAATAGAAAGAAACACTGGTAACGAGCCCTACAGATCCCGATCAGCCTGGCATCGGGGACAGTAATAGGATTTCTTTCTTATATACTGTAGTGCTAAAAATGTATGCAGTGTCTACATAGAATTCCTGTCGCAAAGAGCTTTCAGTTAAATACTTATCTAATGATCTGACACACAGTGATGTCAATGTTTACATGGAGAGCCGACACTGAACCGGGTTTCTCCCGCTTCATCCACCATGTTCTTACAACCAAGCTCCTACAAAATAAGACACTCCTATTTCATGCTCCTTCCTTTTTCACTCTTACAACTCTCCCTAAATGGGTTGCTGGTTTTACCTCTCCTAAATCCTCTCTGCACCCGTGACCGAATCTTAGCATGTTTCAGCTTTGAGGGAGAAACGAGAGGTGGGAGAACCCCCTTACCTGGAAAACAGCATACTTGGCCCCCACGTTCTGCTCGGACAAGTGAACTTTGGCCTCACGAAAAAGAATTCCAATCGGCCACAGGGCGATGATGGTGGAGAACCCAAGAGTGGTGTTTACCCAGAGAGCGAGACTCCGAACCGAGACCTGCAACAACAGAAGAGACGTCACCAGCCCAGTATGTGTACCCGATAGTCATCATTATCCTATAATTGCTGCCAGTTGGGCTTGCAATGTGGTAGATAAAAGACCGAAAGAAGGATCTTTGTGGCCAATGTATTGGCCTTTGAACTGGAACAAGCCTAATTTTGAGATGCACTAATATCTCTCGTGTGTGTGTGTGTGTGTGTGTCCTTACATTGTAACCTAAATAAATACAAATGTATAGGAAATCTCACATCGTCTATATTAAAGGTTCCATCAGCCCAAAGAATCAAACCAATGATATTGAAGACGGGTTTCAGGAACGCCAGCTGGAGCACCGCCACGATAAATATGTTCACTTTCCTCCTGCAAGGGAAGGGTTACAGTTTTATGTTTTGCAACATGAATTCAAACCTGAACTTTCCCTAAATGTATTTACTTTGTAAGGAACAATCTTCTTGCCAGCAGGGCGCACATCGCAGAACACGATGAGCCGTGCTAACAGACGGAGACCCGTATTCAGTGCGCACATCACAGAACACGATGAGCCGTGCTAACAGACGGAGACCCGATATCATGTGCGCACATCACAGAACACGAGTGAAGCGCGCTAACAGGCGGAGACAGGAGACCCGTATTCAGTGCGCACATCGCAGAACACGATGAGAGCGCTAACAGCGGGAGACCGTATTCAGTGCGCACATCGCGCAGAACACGATGAGCGCCGTAACAGACGGAGAACCGTATTCAGTGCGGCCACATCGCAGAACACGATGTGGAGCGCTGCAACAGACGGAGACCCGTATTCAGTGCGCAACATCGGCAGAACCCGAGTGAGCCGTCAGCTAACCAGGCGGAGACCCGTTTCGGTGCGCACATCGCAGATCACGATGAGCCGTGCTAACAGGCGGAGCGACCCGTATGTCAGTGCGCACATCGCAGAACACGATGAGCCGTGCTAACAGGCGGAGACCCGTATTCAGTGGCACACGCAAGAAACACGATGAGCCGTGCTAACAGGCGGAGACACATTCCAGTGCGCACATCGCAGAAACACGTAGGCGTGCTACAGGCGGAGACCCGTATTCAGTTGGCACATCAGCAGAACGATGAGCCGCGCTAACAGACGAGACCCGTATTCAGTGTGCACATCGCAGAACACGATGAGCCGCTAACAGGCGGAGGACCCGTATCAGTCGGCCACATCGCAGACACACGATGAGCCGTGCTAACCGGGAGACCCGTATTCAGTGCGACAATCGCAGTACACGATGAGCGCTGCCTAACAGGCGGAGACCGTATCAGTGCGCACATCCAGAACACGATGAGACGTGCCTAACAGACGGGCGACCGTATTCAGGCGCACATCGCAGAACAGATGAGCCGTCTCACAAGGCGGAGACCACGTATTCGTGCACATCGCAGAACACGATGAGCCGTCGCTAACAGGCGGGAGACCCTATTCAGTGCGCACTCGCAGCATCAGAACATGATGAGCCGTTGCTAACAGGCGGGGACCGTATTCAGTTGGCACATCGCAGAACACGATGAGCCGCCGCGCAACAGACGAACGACCCGTATCATAGCGGCACATCACAGAACACGATGAGCCGCGCTAACAGACCGACCCGTATTCAGTGCGCACATCACAGAAAACGTGAGCCGGTGCTAACGCGGGAGACCGACCCGTATTCAGTGCGCACCTGCAGAACACGATGAGCGTGCTAACAGGAGGAGACCGTATTCAGTGCGCACACCGCAGAACACGATGAGCCGTGCTAACAGGACGGAGACCCGTATTTTAGTGCGCACATCGCAGTTACACGATGTGAGCCGTGCTCAACAGGCGGACGACCAGTATTCAGTGCGCACAACCAGAACACGATAGCCGTTGCTAACAGAGCGGAGACCGATTTCAGTGCGCACATCGCAGAAAACGATGAGCCGTGCTAACAGGCGGAGACCGTAGTAAGTGCGACATCGACGAACACGATGAGCGCGCTAAACAGACGAGACCCGTATTCAGTGCGCACATCGCAGAACACGATGAGCCGTGCTAACAGGCGGAGACCCGTATTCAGTGCGCACATCGCAGAACACGATGAGCCGTGCTAACAGGCGGAGACCCGTATTCAGTGCGCACATCGCAGAACACGATGAGCCGCGCTAACAGACGGAGACCCGTATTCAGTGCGCACATCGCAGAACACGATGAGCCGTGCTAACAGGCGGAGACCCGTATTCAGTGTGCACATCGCAGAACACGATGAGCCGCGCTAACAGGCGGAGACCCGTATTCAGTGCGCACATCGCAGAACACGATGAGCCGTGCTAACAGGCGGAGACCCGTATTCAGTGCGCACATCGCAGAACACGATGAGCCGCGCTAACAGACGGAGACCCTATTCAGTGCGCACATCGCACAGAAAACGATGAGCCGTTCTAACAGGCGGAGAACCGTATTCAGTGTGCACATCGACAGAACACGATGAGCCGCGCTAACAGGCGGAGACCCTATTCAGTGCTGGCACATCGGCATAGAACTGAGAGCCGTGCTAACAGGCGGATGGACCCGGATTCAGTGCGCCACATCGCAGAGAACACGATGAGCCGCCGCGCTACCAGACGAGACCCGTATATAGCGCACATCACAGAACACGATGAGCCGCGCTAACAGGACCGACCGCTATTCAGTGCGCACATACAGAACACGATGAGCCGTGCTAACAGGCGGTAGACCGACCGTATTCAGTGCGCACATCGCAGACACGATGAGCCGTTGCAACACGGAGGAGACCGATATTCAGTCGCACATCGCAGAACACGATGAGCCGTGCTAACAGGCGGAGACCCGTATTCAGTGCGCCATCGCAGAACACGATGAGCCGTCAACAGGCGGAGGACCAGTATTCAGTTGGCACATCGCAGAACACGATAGCCGCTGCTAACAGGCGGAGACCCGTATCGCGGCCACATCAGCAGAACACGATGAGCCGTTGCTAACAGGCGGAGACCCGTATTCAGTGGCACATCGCAGAACACGATGAGACCGGCTAACAGACGGAAGCCCGGTATTCAGTGCGCAACATGCAGAACACGATGACGCCGCTAACAGGCGGAGACCCGTATTCAGTGCGAACAGCAGAACACGAGAGCCGTGCTAAACAGCGCGGAGACCGTATTCAGTGCGCACATCGCAGAACACGATGAGCCGTGTGCTAACAGGCGGAGACCAGTATTCAGGCGCACATCGCAAGACACGATGAGCCGTGACTAACAGAGCGGAGACCCGATTCAGTGCGCACATCGCAGTACACGGATGAGCCGCTGAACAGGCGAGAGACCCGTATTCAGTAGAGCACCATCGCAGAACCGATGAGCCGCGCTAACAGACGGGAGACCCGTATTCAGTTGCGCACATCGCAGAAACACGATGAGCCGGGTGCTAACAGGGCGGAGACCCGTATTCAGTGTGCACATCGCAGAACACGATGAGCCGCGGCTAACAGGCGGAGACCCGTATTTCAGTGCGAAACATCACAGAACACGATGAGCCGCGCTAACAGACCGACCCGTATTCAGTGCGCACATCACAGAACACGATGAGCCGTGCTAACAGGCGGAGACCCGTATTCAGAGTGTTGTGCGGCTGCATCCCACGGCTGTAGAAGAATGTGAATGAGTGGGACTCAAATATTCTCCAGTACACCGGCACTGTTAATAGAATGGGGGGGAGGGGGGAAGAGTCACATCTCCTGGGGGTCAGGAAGTCAGAACAAGGTCCTCCAGAAAAAGAAAATATTTAGTCAAATCAGCGTCAGGTTTATTAGAGACGGTAAATACCACTGACACACAGCAGTATTTTCTTTCTCTGGTAGACCTGATAGATAGAGATATATCTAGATATATAGATAGATATATATATATAGATATATATATATAGATATATATATATACTATATATATATATATATATATATATATAGACCATACGATACCGGTTGCAACACGACATCAAGGGACAGCACGCAGGTAAGTAAATCAAAAATGTTCTATATTTGATAGAAAACACAAAAACCGACGTTTCGGTCCCCCAGTGGGACCTTTCTCAAGGTGGTGCGAATATATATATTCGAAACAGTCTGTCTGTGGGTGGGCTTACTGGCTATGCATCTTAAGGCTGTGTCCAGGGTTGCAGCAGCCGTACGGAGGCACGCTGAGGGAAAGCGGGTGCTTTCCCTGGCCTTGGTTAGCGCGCCGTCCGTGGGCATGTCGAGGGCGGGCCAGTGACGTCATGGAGCTGGTTCGCCCTCATTGGGTGAACCACTCACGTGACCGGCCCTGCGCTCCCATGCTTGCGCGAGCCCCTGCTAAAGCCGCTCTCATAAGCACCAGCGGGCCTCAGCACGGGGCGCTGACCATGACCGAGGCCTTAACCCTGGCTGTGCTCAAAGCTGTGACCATGCAGCAAGCTTAAGCCTATAGGGGAACCATGTTGAATGGGTTTGAAGCAAAATGTGGCACTGTGTGCTCATTTGCATGTCATTTCCCAGAATCCCTTGCTGCAATGGAAGTGCTGTGTGCTGGGTGATGATAATGGTGAAAGGCGGCGTTGCAGACCTGTCTAAGACATGCAAATGAGCATACAGTAAAATTTCCATTTGCTATATATATATACAGTGTTCGACAATCATATACATTAACACGCCCGGGGCGTGTAGATTTAACCTCCGGACGAGTAAATATTGGCCCAAGCAGCACACGTGTTTGTTTTTTTAAATTTCCCTGCTCACGCTGGAAAAAAAAAAACTCCCCCTACCTGACAGCTGATTGGCGCGTGCTCCCAGGCTTTGTGGGTGCACGGCCAGGCTCTATATGAGCCCGCCCCCAACGAGCGGCCATTCTTTCTGCCTGGAGATCTGTTGGAGGGTAAGTACTCTCCATGCTGCGGCCCCTCTGCTCCTTCCCTGCAAGCAAACCCGTGCGATCCCCCTGGTCCCCACATGGCTCCCTTCTCACCACTGCGACCCTCTGCTCGTGCCCTCTCCCGCCAGTACGCGCCTTTGCGTTACCTCTCCGGTCCCCTGCTCCCCTTCCCCTCCCCTCCTGTCCCCTACCCCACCCCTCCTCCTGTCCCCCTCCTCCTGTGCCCTTCCCCTCCTCCTGTCTCCTTCCCCTCCTCCTGTCCCTCAATCCACCGATCGCTGCCCGGGACGGGAGGTCCCCACTGCTGCAGCCCGGTTGTCGTAGGGGGGGGGGGGGGGGCCCCCCCCCCGGCCCCCCCCCCCCCCGGCCCCCCCGCCCAGCTAACTTCATGACGGCGCAGCCGCCGCATGAGGTGGGGGGGGGGGGGATACCGGGCTGACTAGCTTAATGGTGCATACCTGTTTGCCCGTGCACTGCGGGACATGCCGACGGGAGGAGCAGGGCAGTGGCGGCCACGGTGGGGCTGAATGTCCCATTGGGCACCTGCCATGTGACTCCCACCCACCCTGCCACCTCTCCACCTCCCCAAAGCTTCCACTACGCCCGCGTGAGGTATGGGGGGGATGTCGGCCTGCCCCCCCCCCCACGAGCGGGAGATGGGCGCGGGTGGGTGGGGGAGGAGCGTGGTGGTGGTGGTGGGGGTCGCGGCCTTTCCCCCCTCCCCCATGTGTGCTTGTGTGTGTGTATATATGGGTGTGTGTGTGTACTGTATATACTGTATGGGTGTGTGTGTATATATATGTGTGTGTGTGTGTGTGTGTGTGTGTGTGTGTGTGTGTGTGTGTGTGTGTGTGTATATATGGGTATGTGTGTGTGTATATATGGGTGTGTGTGTGTATATATGGGCGTGTGTGTGTGTGTATATATGGGCGTGTGTGTATGTGTGTATGGGAGTACGTGTGTGACACCAGAGGTACCCCCCCAGTCAGTCACCCCCCCTCCCATAAAGCAATAACAGACCATACGATACCGGTTGCAACACGACATCAAGGGACAGCACGCAGGTAAGTAAATCATACATTTTCTATATTTGATAGAAGACACAAAAACCGACGTTTGGGTCCCCCAGTGGGACCTTTCTGCACCCCCTTGGAGTCTCACTTGGTCAGTTTGATGCGGGGCAGGCAGGGGCAGCAGCAGCAGCACGGCCCAGTGTTTATGGGTACAAGGTTGCTCTCCAGCTTTTTGACCAGCGCGTCCTTCCCCCCGAAACCTTCAATCAGCACCATGAGCATGAGGTAGAAGCAGACGGCAAAATACCTGGGAGAGGTAGGAAAGTGTTAATAACAAACAGCGCAGTCAGCAAATGTGACATCATAGTGCAGGAGTGGCCAACGCCAGTCCTCAAGGGCCACCAACAGGTCAGGTTTGAAGGATA
This sequence comes from Ascaphus truei, assembly GCA_036426205.1. Lineage (NCBI taxonomy): Eukaryota > Metazoa > Chordata > Amphibia > Anura > Ascaphidae > Ascaphus > Ascaphus truei. Next base: position 23,093 of record WSYH01001143.1, read on the forward strand.
GCCCTGCTTCTGCACAGGTGGCTTAGTCAGCAATGACTGAGCCACTTGTGCTGAAGCAGGGCTATCCTTCGGGGGGTTACACTGCTGTAGCTCTAAAAGAGGCTCGATCTCAGGGACTCTCGGTGGTGAAGACAATGGCAGTTTCGGTACAATAGTAACTCGATCAACACTATCACAGTTTTAATGATAAATCCCCCTTAGTTCGTGTTCGCAGAGAGCTGTAAATGGGCCGTGGATTGTAATACGTTATCCTGTCCCTGCAATATGTTGGTATGGGCCAATACACTATGGGAATACACACATGCTTGGGATAAGGATCGGGCTAAATCCTCAATGTGAAAGAGAGCCTCGTGTGGTTCTCATCTCCCGTCAAATTCCATGTTTCTATGTTGGCCCATCCCCCTCTGGTACTGATTGGACCATCGAGCGTTCTTCATGTACTGTATGCGACCGTACAAAGCTTTCCACATCTAGTCTAAATGTGTCCGCTCCTACTCACGTGCTGATACCAATATCCACGAACATGGCGGAACGAGGGATCCACAGCCCGAAACAGGAGAAGATTGCGATGACCTGCAAGAGACAGTATCCCCCCCCCCCCCCACGTCTGAGAAACATATCATATGTTTAAACAGCGATTTGTGCTGCTCGCAACCTTATCACGCATTTAATTTTTATCTGAACTGTGGGAGTGCAGGAAAGATTTACTCATTCTTACATATTGTTTCTAAATATTTATGGAATATAAAAAAAAATAAAGACTTGGACATTATATGGAGAGGAGCAGAGTGGTTCTCTGAGATGTTATGGGAACAAAATGCTGATGATGGTGATACACGCATTCAGGAAATGTTTAACTTCGCTAGTCCCGGCATGTTCAGGACAAGACAGGGCCCCTGGCAAAACCAAGACAATGGATAAGGCAACTCTAGCACTGAAGGGGTTAATGCCCGGAGTCTATATGAAACATTGATTCAGTTTCCGAACCTCCACCTAGTCCTCCACCTGCACACACTCTTACCGTAGGCGCCGCGCTGTTCCACAGGAAGGTGTTCCTCTTGGACGGGCATCGCACTTTCTTGGTGAGGTAAAAAGCATCTTCTATGAAAATGACGACCGACAGCAGGGTGAGGAAGGTCAGAATCCCAAAGATGCAGAGCTGCAGCGTGTCCAAGTCTGGGGCCAAAGAACACTGGTTAGAGCGCAGGACGGAATAAGGTGCATATCGAATTAGCCCTTAAGTCAGATACTGTATGTCGGCTCAGTTATGTTCTGCGAGTCTCACTGATTTAAAGCAACTGCAACCTCATAGATTGCAGTCTCCAGTATAACCAGTCTCACTGAAGAGACCCAAAAGGTTGAAACAGCTGCCTGGGAGTAGATTTACTGGCTATGCTAAAATGCGGTGTAATGCGGCAGGCATAAGCTCATAGGGGTCCATGTCAAAATGGAGTTGTGTGATCATTGCATGTAAATTCCCAGAATCCCTTGCTGCAGTGAAAGCACTGTATGTTAGGACAGGGGAGCGCAAACTTTTCCTGCTGCGCCCCCGTGTCTTCCTGCTCTGGAGCTTGCGCCCCCCTCCTACCCGGCAGCCGCGTCAAATGACGCTCCGGGGTCACATGACATCAGGTCATGTCACCAACGGCGTAATTTGACGTTGCGTTGCCATGGAGACACGTCACAGCGTCTGAATCCCAGTAAGTGTTATTGTTGCAGAGGCCTCACGCGATACCCCGGCATTTAAATTAAATGCCTGGGGGAAGAGCGCGAGACCTCCACAACCGTCCACGCACCCCCAGACAAATCCCGGCCCCCAAGTTTGCGCACCCCAGTGTTAGTAGATAATGGTGAGAAGCCGGGTTGCAGACCTGTGTGAGACGTCAATGTGCTCACAAGGGATAGTCTCACTAGACAAGTCAGTATATTCTCATTAAACAGTGCGCACTGATTTCAGTCCCTCCAGGGTGCCTGCAGTAAGAACAAGGTGTGCAGACTCTGACACGGAAGGGGTTAGGTAATGGAATTAATAGAAAGGCTGCAGTGCGTCCAGATTCCTTATCCTTCTGGATTAAAGGGGGATCTCCCTCTGGACACCCCTTTTTCCCCCTATGTATAGGAATCAGGGGTTCTCTGGAAATGAATTGCATTAATTTCAGCCCTGGGGACCCCCTGCTTCCCGAGATACCGGAGAAGGTGCCACTGGCTCTTCATGTAGCTTTAAATCCCCTGCGTCACGCCGGCCAATAGGAAGCCGCGACTGAGGACCTATTTTCCCGCGTGACCTGGGAGATTTAAACCTCCATTCTGTTTCCCGTGTATGGGACATTTCCGGGGACGCCTTGGAGCTGAAGTTAGCGCTGTTTAGCTCCAGAGAGCCCATACTCCCTATATATGGGTAAGAAAGGGTGGGTAACAAAATGAGGTCAACGGAACATCCCCCCCCCCCCCTAAAGCGCACACTGCTAAATTCAGACTCCGACTGTGGACGTGCAAATAATGTCACTAAGTGAAGCTCCTTTGCTTTTCTCTGAATCCAGAAGCTGCATTATACAGCTAAGCGTTGGTTAAAGCTTAACTCAAGCATGGGTGCTTTGTGTTCGAGCGTGGTTGCTGGCTCTGCATTTGCACAGTGAAGGTGCTCGCGCTACATACTGTACAGGAGCTGGGCTGCGTGTGCGGAAGGGGGCCCGCACTGCCGCCGGACGAGGGCGAGTTCGCTCGCGCTACGTACTGTACAGGAGCTGGGCTGCGCGTGGTGGTTTGGAGAAGCAGGATTTGGGGACGCTGTAATTGGCCATCAGGAGATGAATCAGCTGCGGAGGAATTCTGCAAAACAAAGAGCCGGCGAGATCACCGCTGTGTCTCACGGCATCAGGATCTCCGGTGGCGGCTACCGGGTGACCCTCCGTTCCCGGACACCCTCTAATTTTACCACAACAGGTTCTTCTTACCAATTTCTTCTAAGTAGAACACTACTGGTGACTTATACAAGTGCCATGGCTCACAACCTGACACCCCTCCCAGGGTGACTACTTAAAAACAGAGGTGGCACACCCCAGTCCAGTCCTTAAGGGACACCAACAGATCAGGTTCTAAGGATTTCCCTGCTTCAGCACAAGTGGCTCAATCTGTGGCTCAGTCAGAATGACTTAGAACGTTAATTCATCCACAATTCTCTTCTTTCTAATTCCAACCACAGTTCAGTTCGAAGACACGAAGATATGGCAGAGACACGGTGTTATTGGGTCAGGGAGACTTCCTCATGCGCAATAAGAGGGCGCATCGCATATTTTAATAAAAGAGTTCCATGCATGAGGTGCCCTCTTTGCACAAAAGAAATCGGCGGGGCTGACCCCCACTAAAACACATTTGAACATCCTTCCCTCTGGGGCGCTGGGAGGATGTACAGGACGAGGAGACACTATGGGTTTGGTATTGTCCAATCAAAGCATTTACACTCCATCACTGGTAGGGTAACTAGAGAGGACACTGCTCTGTGCTCACGTCGCCCTCCAACTATTTTCCAGCTCCTGTACCAAGTGAATCCCAAGTGCACCTATTGAGTCTATTTCTGGTGGTTCCTTAGAGTAGGGGAGAGACGGTCTCTCTGCGACACCCATTGGTTGATGTTCGGAGCCCTCAACTAACTGAATCAGCGGAGGGCTGCTAAATATTTGGACACATTCCTTTGGTACATAGATCAGTATATACATTGGTAACATGTTCTATGTAAAGTGTACCTACATCATTTACGTTGGTGCCACCATTGGGTTTTACTGTCAATGTATCAACATGACGGCTAAGCCGGGGAAAAAGTGCCAAGTACATAATTGGTGTTTTTAAAAGCTACAATTCAAACAAGCTGTCTATGACTGAGCCACTGATTGAGCCACCTGTGCTGAAGCAGGGATATCCTTAAAACCATACCTGTTGGGGGTCTTGAGGACGAGTTGAGACCCTCTGCCCTAGCCAGTAACAACTGTACATGTCTTATCTTATTCTCTCTAGTGCTGATTACAATTGCCAGAACTATCTGCGACTATCCAACTATGTGTGAGAGAGACAAATATAGTACAAAGTACTTGGGATAGCGAGAGAGACACCAGGACAACCTAGAGATTAGAGAGCAATGAAAGAGGACATTGGGCGCTAAGGGCTTGCATTGATATGGTGGGGTCATGGTAACCATAATCTATTATCGGATTGTAGATCGGAGAAGTACCTTCCTTATTCTTCTCTATGGCAGATAACTGAATGACTCTACCTGGGGTCTGCATTGACTTCTTCTGTGGACTCCATGTTCTCCTGAATCCCACGGACCGCTCCTGCTCTGCTGCAAGCTCTGCTCTGCTCGAGTGATGTCGGACTTTGTCTGTCAGATCCAAGTGCCTGCGAAGCTCAGAGCCGGCTGTTTGCTTGGTCAGGCGATGGCATTGAGTTCATTGATCCTCATGAATAAACATGTTGCATATATTTGGGGTCCCTGATTTAAAATAACTTGGGCTCTTCCAACAGAGTGTTCTTGTGGCAGCTAATTCTCCTTTAACACATATCCGTTATACACCCAAACTACAGGGGAATCCGCATTTAAACTCGGGGTGAACTACGCAACAGTCAGAAAGACTTCTCTTTGGTGAAGTAAGGGGTTGCGAGCTGCGGAGTAGTCACAACGTCTGTTCTCAGGGATGTATGTTTTGTTGTACGTGTGCTGGATGGATGAAGGCTTTGCTGTTTACCTCTGGATCAACATTTATCCTATTCCCCTTTTTTTTTCAACTTAAATGTTATTGTTTTTTTTACAAACAGAAATATACAGATATAAAGCATCAGAGAATGGATATTGAGGGAGGGGGGCAGCCCAGCCCACCTGGGCCCACTTCCCCGCATCGGGGCCCACTTCCCTGCATCGGGGCCCACTTCCCCGCCTTGGGGGGCAAAAAAACACTTCCCCGTGGCAACCCACCCGGGACCACTTCCCACTATCAGGCCCACATCCCTGCCTCGGGTGGCCCCACTTACCCTGCATCGGGGCCACTTCCCACCTCGGGCCCACTTCCCGCATCGGGGCCCACTTCCTGCTCGGGCGCACTTCCCTGCATCGGGGCGCACTTCCTGCAGGGGCCCCTTCCCTGACATCGGGCCCACTTCCCTGCATCGGGCCATCTTCCCTGCACGCGTGCCGCTTCCCGCGGGGCCCATTCCCCCCCATCGGGGCCCCCTTCCTGCGATCGGGGCCCTTCCCTGCATCGGGCCCTTCCCGCATCGGGGCCCACTTCCCTGCACGGGACCCACTTCCCTGCATAGCTCCGGGGCCCCACTTCCCCGCCTGGGGGCCACTCCCTCCTCCACCTCGGGTCCACTTCCCTGCATCAGGCAGCCCACATCCCTGCATCGGGGCCATTCCTGCCCTTCATCGGGGCCCCCTTCCCCACCTCGGGGCCCACTTCCCCGCATCGGGCCCACTTCCCTGCATCGGGGCGCCTTCCGCATCGTTCCCACTTCCCGCATCGGGGGGGCCCACTTCCCTGCATCGGGTGCCCACTTACCATGCATCGGGGCCCACTTCCCCGCATCGGGGCCCACTTCCCTGCATCGGGGCCCAACTTCCCCGCATCGGGGCCCACTTCCCCGCATCGGGGCCCACTTCCCCGCATCGGGGCCCACTTCCCCGCATCGGGGCCCAACTTCCCTGCATCGGGGCCCCACTCCCCGCAGCGGGTCCCAACTTCCCCGCATCGGCCAACTTCCCCTCCGCCCATCGGGCCCATTCACTTCCATCGGGGCCCGTTTCCCGCATCGGGCCCGCTTCCCCGCATCGGGGCCCGCTTCCCCGCATCGGGGCCCGCTTCCCCGCATCGGGGCCCACTTCCCTGCATCGGGGCCCACTTCCCTGTATTGAAGCCGGGGGTCCCCTCGGCATACCACTACATGTTACAAACTACTGATTGTAACCTCTCACTGACACCGGGCACCCGAGTCCACATGTGGGCTACCTGTGTAACAAACCCACGGGGTGCCAGACTTTTTGGAAGTTATGGTATGTGTCGTTAAGGAAACGAGTTAATTTTTATACATACAGTATACCATACCTTATTCCTAATGACATATATACCATACCTTATTCCTAATGACCATATATACGATACCCTTATCCTAATGACATATAAACCATACCTTATTCCTAATGACATATATACCATACCTTATTCCTAATGACATATATACCATACCTTATTCCTAATGACCATATATACCATACCTTATTCCTAATGACATATAAACCATACCTTATTCCTAATGACATATAAACCATACCTTATTCCTAATGACATATATACCATACCTTATTCCTAATGACCATATAAACCATACCTTATTCCTAATGACCATATATACCATACCTTATTCCTAATGACCATATAAACCATACCTTATTCCTAATGACCATATAAACCATACCTTATTCCTAATGACCATATATAACATACCTTATTCCTAATGCCCATATATACCATACCTTATTCCTAATGACCTGAATTGGCGGTAGTTTGTTTCATCCCAGTCCCTTTTTACATCCTAAGGCCGCGCTTATTGCGCCGGCGACGGTGACGTCACGCTGCGGTTGCTGAAAAAATCAAATTGAAGTGACTTCCAGCGATCGCTCCTACTATAAGCGTACGCGACGGCGTCAATACATTTGTTTTGATGCGACGTTGCGTTGCTGTCACCGGCTCTATAAGCGCGGCCTAACTGTAATTCCAGCCCTGTCCGACGCTGCGTCACGGTGGGGGCTTTGTTGAGGTTGGTAGTGGTACATTTTGTTCACATTCTGCAGCGCACTGAAAATAATAATAATATAGTTAGAATAATTCTGCTTTAATGCCAGAAATCCTGAATATCTGTCCTGCTCGTGGGGCAGAGATTACATACGGAAGTGCAGGGCGCCGATTTGAAAGCGTTATTGAGCAGTGGACTCAGGCACCTCGGATCCGCGCCAGATACACACTGCCGGACAATGACCTGACACGTCCACCTCTGCTGACCTTGTGTGGAATGGGACTCTTTCATGTTTGTTACTGAACGATAGGCAACACTTGACACGGGATGTTCAAGGTTTTTGTACATTAGTCAGTAAGGAAGAAGCGGGTGGGAGGTAAGGCTAAGATTTTGGGGAGGGCTATGCTGTGGTCACAATTGTATGTGAGCTGAAAATACAAGATGGACAATAACACAATGTAGTGAATCCGTTGGCTCTCCGTGGATAGATTCTGTCAGGGTTGTACGTGGGTTCCAGGAAATAGCGAGGCTTTTCCTGGTTTTGTTTTTGTTATTCTAGACTTCCTATCACTTGGAGATCCATTTCCCAACCGCACGAGATAATGAAAACTTTTCGGACGAAGACAAAGCGGGGGGGGGGGGGGGGGGGGGTAAACTCTTTCGTTCGTCCGTTCGTCCCGTACCCCCATATCTGTGGCTAAGTGTATAGATGACACAATGGAAGTTTTCATGGCCTTGCTGACTTTCCGACACAGGCCAGGAATGGCTTTTCTGCAGAGACTGCTCCCCGGTGGAATTTGGTATTGGGGTCACACACCTGCCACTAAACTGCTAAAGACCATCCGTGATATGGGATGCACATCTAACGCTACCATAACAGACATAGCCTTTGTGCGTCCACGCTGCCACTAAGCGCGCCTGGCGTGCTCACTTCAGTTAAAAACAATCTGTACGGCTACGCTCGTGAGCGCGCACGTACGCTCTCCCAAGCGAGGCGCTTGGGGAGACAGAGCAAATTGATTTTCAAGCGTGCTGAAGGGTCACATGACCCTTCAGCAACCAATCAGCGCCAGTCAATGCACACAGCACACACAGCCACAAACACACTCAGACAAACACACACACAGAAATAGCCCCGATCCAGCCAATGACACGCACCTGGCCACGCCCCCGCGCCTAAAAATTATGCCGGGCAGCCTGCGCTCATGCGTCACCACTCTGAAGCATGAGCGTACTCATCAGCAGCATGGCCGCAGCCTTATGTTCTGTGCCACTGGGTGCCGTGAGCATACTTAGGCTGGGATCATACTGTGTGCGATGGCGCTTGAGTGCGCATGAGCCAAGCACAAATTGCATGATCCCTTCGAGGCCGCTCCTAGTGTGCGCGCGCACTCACAACTGAGCGCAATGGCAAGACCGTGTTTTGAAAAAACAAAAAATGTATCTTTTAAATCGGCGACCGCGTCACGTGAGCGGTTCAGGCAATCGCGGCGAGCCAGCTCTGTGACGTCATAGCCACGCCCCCATCACTGCCAACACTATGAGCAAGGATCGCTTGTGCTACAGCCGCATGGCACGGTAAGCGCTCGCACTCTCGGACTCAAGCGGAGTGTATGAAGCCCTGAAAGCTAACGGCTTCCCCGACGCATCCAAGCGAGTCTCTCTCATTACCAGGTGCATCGTTATTAGGAGAATGAATTTTCTAATTCATTTACAAATTTTCATTTTTCTTATATAGGTCATTTGTAATATATTTATTTGGTTAACACACATTCCCAGCACGCTCAAACGCCCAAACCCACCACATCATGAATATATATTTATGTCAACAAGAGAGCGACTGAGCGTGGCAATGGTATACAACAAGAGACAGGGGCGCCCAATGCTACATCCCATTGACAAAACATATATGGTAAAAATTTAAAGTTAAATACTTCACAAATAATATTAAATACTTGGTTATTTAGTTAACACTTTGGCCAAAGCGTCATAAGCCTGCATACCAACGCCAAGGTATAACCAAATTAATGCAGGTCCTACACTACACTGTGAACCCTTCCTTTTACCTCTGTAAGAGGGGAAGAACCATTATAGGTCTTGTTCCTGCAGCAAATGAAAAATATATTTATTTGGGATGTTTCATTAGAGATTTTTTCTTTTTAAGTATTTTTTTTTTTTTACAAAAAAAGTGTTTTTTTAAAGTTGTTTTTTATGATATGTTGTCATGTTATGTATGTGTCATTCCTAGGTGTATGTGTGTTTGTTAGTATACACCGTGTACAAAAGAGCAATTATCATAATTAGGCATACTAATCTGAGCACCTGGGTTAATTTGTGTAGAACCTATTTAAGGGACACTCCCCAGGGTGCTTAGATACCTCCTGAAGAAGCGCAAAATAGCGTGAAACGCGTAGAGGGCAGCCACGCAGTGCCCACAAGCCACATTGTACATGTTTGTGTGTTTATGGGATACGTTTGGCAATTGAACCTCCACTAAGACAAACAGCGGTGAGCGCTGCTACAGCCAGGCCCGCAGCTCTAACAAGGGGAACAGCTCCTCCTGGCAGTCCGCTTCTGGTTCACTTCCGGTCTGACAACCGTGTGGTGATCCGGGATAGTTGGCGCAGGGGGGACTCTGCGGATCTCGTGGTGTTGATGTCGGCGGTGTGAGGGGAATCGGATTGATCAAGTGGCTGAACTTCACTGTAAGTTTCTAAGTTACTATGTGAATAATAAATGTGAACTCTTTCTCTGACGTCCTGCCTTCTCTGCGCTCCTTTCTCTCACGTCCTGCCTTCTCTGCGCTCCTTTCTCTCACGTCCTGCCTTCTCTGCGCTCCTTTCTCTCACGTCCTGCCTTCTCTGCGCTCCTTTCTCTTGTGTGTGTCTGAGTGTCTGAGAGAGAGAGAATGTGTGTGTGTGTGTCTGAGTGTGTGTCTGTGTGTCTGTGTGTGTGTGTGTGTGTTGGAGCGTGGGGAGGGGGGCTGTTCTCCGGAGCAGCCCTCCTCTTGCTGCGTCACATTGTCATGGTGACTTGATGTCAAATGAGGCTGTGACGTCACATGGCGACGTGATGCCACCATGACAACGTGACATCACGTGACACCGCGACACTGCAGGAGTAGGGCCGCTATTGAAGGTATCGCCCAGGCCGGTATGTATTTGCATTCCGCCCCTGCCTGGGACATCTGCTCTCCCTCTCCTCCCCACTTTCCCGCTACCCCCTCCTCTCCTGACCACATCTAAACCCCAGGCTTGTCCGCACACATCTGTGCGCTGATCTCTATAAACACCACGGCAAATATAACCTAATTATAGGATGTACGTCAGGGGGACTGAGCCCAGTCTGCACCTGGGAAGACAAACCCAGCAGCTCCTCCGTCTGATCGCAGAGCGCGGCCTGGAAATTACTAAGTGCTGTTTTGGGGAACAAGGAACCGATAATTATCTACACCGAGAAAACCAAGATCCTGGCGCTGGATTGTGTTTCCCTGTAGTTTCCTTATTCTTTGTGCGACAGAAGAATGCAAGGACAATAAATATCTCTCCCCACAGCTTACAAACAAATCCCCAACCACTTCAGCTGCTGGTTCATTACTATTCCTACAATGGCAAGTTATTAGTACAGACGTGGGGGTTCTGTGTGTTTATTTCCTTATTCTATATATTCTGAAGCAGGAGTTTAGGACGTTTTCAGACAAAAACCCCATCCAGTCTTTGGACTATACAGAGTTACCCCCTAAGCAGCAATTGTTGATTGTCTGGGTTAAAACATGGTTGCTGCACCCTGTTAGATAGGAGGTAAGATAAAAAAATAGAGTGTTTTCTCGAAATTAAAAAGTCATACAGATCAATCATAAAACAATCATAAGGCGGGTCCTTAATATACAAGGTTGTGTAATTGGCTTTTGTTAAAACAGCCTTAAAAACGCTCCTTTCGCCCACAGTTTACTGGGAGTTTAGTTCCAGTATGTTTGTGTTTTCCTGTATGTTTCATGCTTTTGTGTGATTATGGAACACAGATACACAAATACACAATCCAGCGCTGCTTCCAAATTCACTTGCAATTTATTAGCGAGATTTCTACATTTTGAACTTAAGTTTAATAACAAAGAAGCCCTTTACTTGTCTCTATTGATGAAGAAATTATTTAAGCCGCTAACCCCGTCCAGGTAAACGCCAGTTTAAAACAAAACAACTTTTTCATATAGCGCTTTTCTCCCAATGGGACTCAAAGCGCGTCACAATTACAGTATAGCGTGCGGTACACAACACATAGGGTGGCTACAGACACAGTCCCTGCCCAGGTGAGCTTACAATCTATAATTTTGGTGCCAGAAGCACAAGGAAATAAAGTGACTTGCCCAAGGTCACAAGGAACTGACACCGGGAATTGAACCAGGTTCTCCGATTAACAGCGAGTGTCATTATTTACAGAGTGTCTTTACTCACTGAGCCACTGCTTCACCTACCTTAGTAGGTAGTGGTACCTACACTAAATAAATACATATGTAACAGTGTTTCCCCCACCCGGTGGGAGATTCGGCCATTACTACGGTGTATGGTGCATATACCTGCTGGTAACAGGAGGGCTGAGTCGTCCGCCGCTGGTAGCGGGGACACAGGACTAGACTTCTGGGGTTCATACCCTACATACCTCTTTAGCTGTGCAGCGCCTCCATCTGCCGTAGACTCCAGGGAACTGAAGGTGATCTCCCACGGTAGAACTATCACCTCTCCCCCAGTAAGGTCACGCACCAGGCCGGAGGTATAACAGGAACGGGTTATTATCTCTTCTGTACAGCACAGTAACAAGCAGGCTTCGGCCCGATGCAGTAACTCTCAGCTACCACTGAAGGATGGTCCCTGGACCGTCACTACCGGCCAAGGGCACCCGCAGCAGTCCCAGCTCTTCCCTGCCCCTCTAGCAGAGGCAGAGGTATGGTACTCACTCACTCTCCCCAGGAGGGAAGAGGACCCGAGTAGGACCAATAATTAGGCTCTTGGCTGTGTGACCTGCCCCTCTCAAGTGGGTAGAGGCACTACTGAATTTGGGGCGGCACTGCCCTTAAGTACAGCCAGGAGGAGGGCACCAGGTCTGTCTCATGATTGGTCATGCCCAGGCCCGATGTCACCGCCTCCCGCTGTCACTCAAGAGCAGCACCAAGGAGGGGGGAAACCCCATATCAACTACTGGCAACCTGATTGTACCAGGGCTTACTGCCAGTACAAGGGCAGAATAGTAGCCATCAGGTGACCTGGCCACACATATTATGTATGATTATAGTCAGTGTTCGACAAACCTATACATCTGCACGCCCCGGGCGAGTGGATTTAACATCATGGCGAGCTCCTATTGGCCCAAGCAGCACACGTGTGGTACTAGGTGGCGAGTAGATTTTTTTTGTTCGGCGAGTAGATTTTTTGGTGATTTGTCGACCACTGATTATAGTGATGCCCGATGGGTGGATCAGTGGTAATGTCGCTGCCTTTACTTGCCTGTGACTCACGTTGGGATATACAGTACCTTCTCAAACCTGGTACAACCCAAAGGTCGAGAAACTGTACGTTGATGATATATATGAAGGCCCTTCTTGGTTGGCTAAAAACTGGTTAAGGCGTTAGTGTCTAGAAGGGGTTAACAGTGTGGGCTCACCAAGGTTCTGCCTCTTCCATTCTACCTCATAACCAGTGATGTCATCATGGTGTGTACGTGTGTATAACTAGCCACGCCTGTATCTCAGAGTTCAGTTCTTCTGAGGTTCTCACGTAAGCAGCGGTGGGTTTCGAAATCCGCCGCCCCTTGGCACTTACATACGCAGGCCGCCTCCTTTCTGCCGCCCTCCTCCTCCTTCCGATTCGCAGCGTCAAATGACCAAAGTGACGGCACACGGTGTCTCGTTGCCATGGTAACTCCACGTCATAATGACTTTTGACGCCGCGACATCACGTCGCCATGGCAACGACATGACAGCAAGAAGGCGCCCGGCGTGTGTAAGTGACTGACTATCAGGCCCGAGAGCGCAGCACATGTATTTGGGGGGCGGACATTTTTGCTTCCCCAAATTTTGCCGCCATGGGCCCGGGCCTAATGGGAAATCTGCCACTGCACGTAAGTCCCGTGAATAGGGTCGTGGTTCTAGTGCAGCTAGCGATGTCACGTCACCTTTATTTATAAAATGTGTCACCAGGAAGTAATACAGTGAAAGCCCTACGGTGCAGCTAGAAGTCAGCCCACAGGTGTACCTACCCCCAGCTGTCCCATCAACAACCAGAGACCCTTCGGCACGCCGGAGTGAGTTTCTCTGGGAAACCGGCATTTGAGGCGGGCTACTATTCACGGGTCCTGCGAGAAGCTGCAACCCGGAAGTAAGAACTATATGGTGCTGAGCCAGGCAGCCCCAGCACGTGGGTCTACCTTGTAAGCCTCTGCACCATCTCTTTATGCCCAGGACACCACCAGGACTGTTTCCTCTGCACCTTAATACTGGATGTACTTACCCTTATATGTAAGTTTTTATTGTTACTACTACTAACATGTTTTAATTAAATCTTGACCCTCGGTGCGCTTTTGTGTTTTATTCCCTGCTGTTGCCCGCGTTTGGAGCCATCCTGCGACGGGACCTGTGGAGGAGGGGTGCCTTCACATCACATCAGCTGCAAGAGGGAAGAGTTGATCCACTACGAGATCCTGTTAGGAAGCAAGAGCGCGGTTTGACTTTCTTATCTATAATACAGTGAGAGTTACCTCTCGTTTTCATGTGTGTCCTGGGCACAGAGTTAAGATGACAAATACATGGTTACAAATACTGTTACATAAGTGAGCAGGTTATACATTATATACAAGACATTGCACGCACAGTTAGAGATAATATATATTATAGGCGTATGTAACAGTTACAGACCAGATTAAAATGTGAGACAGCCTTAGTTTTGAAAGAACTTCGACTGGTGGTGGCTGTGAGTCTCCGGTAGGTTATTCCAGTTTTGGGGTGCACGGTAAGGAACCTTGGGACCATGAACAGTCTTTTGGAGTCAGATCTCAGAGGATAGGTGCTGCATGTGGTAGGGGTGAGGAGCTTGTTCAGATAGGCGGGTAGCTTGCCCAGAAAGTATTTGAAGGCAAGACAGGAAAGGTGAACTTTGCGCCTAGACTCGAGTGATGTCCAATCTAGTTCTTTGAGCATTTCGCAGTGATGTGTGTTGTAGTTGCATTGGAGAACAAAACGGCATATTGAATTGTAGAGGGTGTCAAGTTTGCTAAGGTGGGTTTGGGGTGCCAAGCCATATACTATGTCCATATAGTCGATAATTGGCATTAGAATCTGCTGTGTGATACGCTTTCTGACCAGCAGACTTAGGGAGGATTTGTTCCTGTAAAGTACACCTAGTTTGGCATAGGTTTTGGATGTCAGGGTATCTATGTGCATCCCGGTTGTTAAATGGGAGTCAAACCATATGCCCAAGTATTTAAAACTAGTAACAGGAGTTAGGGTGGTGTTAGCATTGGTTTTGATCTGGAGCTCAGTCATTGGAAGCTTTAAAAATGTAGCCTTGATCCCAAATACCATTGTTACAGTCTTGTCAGTGTTTAAAAACAGTTTGTTTTGGGAAATCCAATTTTCAAGTCTCAAAAAGTCAGATTGAAGTTTGTGTCCAAGGTCAGAGAGGCTAGGGCTGTGTGCATATAAGATTGTGTCATCCGCATACATGTGTATTGAAGCCCCCTTACAAGCTGTAGGAAGATCATTGATGAACACTGAGAAGAGTAGGGGTCCCAGAACAGAGCCTTGCGGGACACCACAGGTGATATCCAAGGGGTTGGAGTTAGAGCCTGAGATGGACACATGTTGGGATCTACCTGATAGGTAGGAATGAAACCAGTTTAAAGCATGCTTCCCTATTCCAGAGCTCTGGAGTTTGTTAAGCAAAATAACATGATCAACAGTATCAAAAGCTTTTGCAAAATCTAGGAATATTGCACCAGTGAGTTGTCCCCGTTCCATTCCACACTGGATTTCATTGCAAACGTTTAGCAGGGTAGTTACTTTGGAGTGTTTGGGGTGAAATCCAGATTGTAACTAAAGCCTGTCACGGGGACCAGACATTTACACCTTTTTACCGGGATCATTGATTGAGCAAAACAAGATAATGAAATAAATTGGGAATTTATTCACAAGAAACGGCATACACACAGTGGAACACAAAATACATTAGAAGGGCACGTTTACTTGGGACCAGGGCAAGAAAACTAGACTTTCCTAACTAAAATAGACGTAAAACAAGAATCTTTAGTTGACCGGGACTTGGCCTGAAATGTCCTGGAACTGAAATCGGCGTGAAGTTCCTGACGCCACCGCTGTCTTTCCTCCGGAGGTGCTGAAATAAGTTCACCGGGAGTTAGCTCCAATCGTCCTGGAATAGAGGAATAAAGGCTCAGGATGCTCATGTCTATAGGAGAAGTGTTCAGCATAGTTCACATAGGGTTGTCCATACTGTGACTGGAACATACAGTATGTCGGACCGGCCAAACTGATAGGTCCTTAGAGTATTACTGTCTTCGTGCAGGATGCTTCTCTCCCATCCTCTGCTATGGGTAAATAAGGCCTGTACCTCCTCTGGATAGGACCGGGACCTACTAGAGCAGCGGGTCACTAAAAGGTCAGGTTTTAAGGATGTCCCTGCTTCAGCACAGGTGGCTCAATCAGCAGCCCACTTGTTGACTGAGCCACCAATTGAGCCAACTGCGCTGAAGCTGGGATACCCTTAAAACCTGACCTGTTGGTGGCTCTCGAGGACTGGAGTTGGCCGCTCCGGTACTACAGAGTGATTCCCTAAAGCTATTATTTTGCCACGTATATATTTGTATATATACCACCACCTATGTTTCTATATATGTGACGTGTTTCTGGATTGTGTTCAATAAACACGCTTTTGTTTTATAGAAGTTTTTTCTTTTCTATACGTTCATCCACGCCCAGCCCCGCACCCTATATATTGCGCATAAGTATATATTCTGGAACTACTAGGTGTGACACGCCTGGGAGCCATGCTGTATATAATATATATGATATATAATTGACAGATGATCTGTGCGTTGGCGTGAGCTAGGAATGAAGGATAACGACCTGCGGATTTATAGCACGTACAAAGATCGCACAAAGCGGATACCTATATGAATGACTAATCCCAGCCGCCCAGGAGGGAGATTAACAAAGAAAGTCAAAACCAAACCGGTATAACGGCAAAGGGCGACTTTCACATGGATCAGTGGGGGGTTGTGGTCTGTTACCAAGAGCTTGTGACGGGCCACTTAACACCTTCATTGCCAAGGAGGGCAGTTGGTGTATGTGACCAAGTATAGATACTCAGTACTACTGCAATCTCATGATAGCGTATACATACAGTATTAACCCTTTAATGATGCAGGACTCTGCAATGCATAAATAATGCCTCGCTTCCCTGGTTCTACAGCGCTGAATAAAACACCAAGGAAAATCTGAAATTATCCATAAAAAGAAACCTGTGCATCAGCCAACCCTAATAACCGTTTCCTGCGTGTTTCCCCTTACGCGGCGCTTTCAGCCGCACACGTGTGTACACACGTGTGTGAATCTGCCCTTTACACTGTAGGCCTCTGTGTTTCATCCTGCGTCTAAACATTGATGTTTCCGAAGGCTTAAAAATAGAGCGATTTCCAGACCAAAATCTATGATTCGGTGGTTCAGTCTAATTTAACCCTGTCCTCACTGGTAGCTCATGTAGTGCAGAGGGCTCATCTCCAGTCCTCAAAATCCCCCAAAAGGTCAGATTATATGGATATGTCAGCGTCAGCACAGGGGGTTCAATTAGTGGCTCAGACGAAAACTGCATCACCTGTGCTGAATAGGCTCGCCGGGTGGCTTCTCCCCCAAAAAATGGACACAATGACACACACGCACAAACCTCACCTCTCTCCACTCCATGCTGTTTCCTCCTCTCCTTGGCCCCACACCCAGGCTCCTGCCACCTCCTCCTGATTGACTGCTGCTGCTGGGTAATGCAGCCAATTAGGTTGGCGGAAGATGCCCCGCCCCCTAGCAACAGACCTGATCGGGGAAATCCCGCGGCCCCCCCAAGCCGGTCAGGCCACTATGTACATTGTACAGGGAGGTAATATCGGACACATGCATGTCCAGTATTAACAGTCATTTTTTTACTGGACAGAGTGTCCAAATACAGGACACCTGGCAACGGATATCCTGAAAACCTGACCTGTTGGGAGAACTTCAGGACTGGAGTTGAGCATCCCGTATATAGTGCATTTCAAAGCAAACTGCCAGAACGCAAGGGGTTAAAGCAGCAATATTCCCATCAGCACGAAGCCTAATGCGTTAAACTCCTAGAAATGCTGCTACTGTATGCTTGCCCCGAGCATAACAGATCTTCCAAAAATAAGAAAATAATGTTTTTTATAGTGTTAAAAAAAAGCACGATTTTTACCCTCTCCCGCTGCTGAGGTTACCAAGGTAACCGTCACACTGCAGCGGGCTTCATTTTAACCTCACCGGGAACTTCATATTTTAAATGTATATATCTCCCAAACATATTTAAAAGCAATAAAATCAGCGTAGGAAAGGGTGAGGCGAGATCTTTTACATGCAGAAATAATGGTGATCAGCGCGGGCTGCTTCTTTAAAGCTAGGAAAAAGTTTGTCATTTGATGAAACAATGTGACAAGTGGTTTGGGGACGTTACATGGCCGAGTGCTTTCCCAGCTTTGCTAAGAGTTCTCAGGCTTTTTGTGTGTTGCATTCTTGCAGATTTCTGTTGCCGTTTTGTACATTCCAACCTAAATCCTGATCTCCTGTCACTCAGCGTCTTACTGAGGCGGCTGCTGTTCTCATTAACTCTTCATAACTTGTAATTGTTACTGAGGTTTGTGGGGGGCGATGGGGAGCACCAGGGAAATGCCAATGAAGCCCAATGTCTTCCATCATGAGATTTCAACCCACTTCTTGTTTGCAAAAGCATCCTGATTCTCTAAGGGCACGGGGTCTCAGTGACACATTACTGGATCGTGCTGGTGTAATGATATGAGGCACAGGGTCTCAGTCATTGGGTCTGGCACTCCGGGGGTACCATGACTTAGTAGCTACGCCATTGGGTCTGGCACCCCGGGGGTACCACGACTTAGAAGCTGCACCATTGGGTCTGGCACTCCAGGACTACCATGACTTAGTAGCTACGTCATTGGTTCTGGCACCCCGGGGGTACCACGACTTAGAAGCCACGCCATTGATTCTGGCAACCCGGGGGTAATATGACTTAGAAGCTACGTAATTTGATTTTTTTCCCATTTTCTAGGGGAGATCCCGTTCTGCACTTTTGTGTCCAACTGAGGAATGGAAGAGGACTCCTCCGTTCTGTCATCGGCGACACCGCCATCACTCCTCGGGAGTGACTGTGTCATCGTGAAGGGTCGGAGGGTCCCTCCGCCACTCAAAGGGACATCCGATGACGTCTGCAAACCAGGCGAACTTTGCAGATATTTGTTTATGAATTTTTTTTTGCAAAACACATTTCAAGACATTCGCACAACTCTGGGGCCGCCTGGACTGAGGTCACGTGGCGTTTAAACATGGCCATTTTGGCCAAAGTCGCTAAATGGCGTAGTAATCTTCTAAAAGGTTGCATTTTTGTGCAGTCATGAGCAATGTGAACTTTTGCACAAATCTTGCAAAATTTAGGGAACAAACAAGTACAGTATATTTTGCCAAGCAAATGTAAAGACTTTCCCAGAGCTCTAATACCTCTTGGATTTGGTTCTTTTGAAGTATTTTAAGTAATTAAAGGATAAGAATGTGGCGCCTTCAGGATTCAGCTTGTGAGACTTCTCTGGAAAGCATAAATTTACTGTGAATTAGTCACCGTTATTATATCGACGTTTATTTAGTGCATGCTGAAAACATTTAACCCTTTCTTTCGCAATACAAGCATGCATGAAGTGAACCTAGCTCCAGGCTGCTTTCACCTAATTACGATGATGTTGATAATAGCGCAGCCTTTTTTTATTACTCTTATTAAACTGCTGAATAATTCGACATACTTGGCGGATTGCTGTAGTTCACACAATTTGTTCCCTGTAATGCGTTCCTTTGTTCTGGCGTAAAATGTCTAAATCTTGTTATTTTAAAACTCCTAGACAAAAATACTTATCTGGAAGGACAATATGGTCGTCATGGTGAGCCTTGCTCCAGCAGCCAATGGAAAGCTGCCACCTCATAGGGATATACCATTGCACCTTTCTATTGGTGAACCCAGGGGCCATATTGGATCTGTGGCACAAATAAGAAGTACAATATTTCTGGGTATGGTGCGTCCCCAGATGTCAGTGTAACGCGGTATGGATTGGTTCTGTGCTTTAGTAATATGTAGCGGTGCTGGTCTTGGTTGCCGTGCAGGAGAGAACAATTCTTTTGCAACAAGTGGGACAAAGTTAAGAAAGGGAAACCCTGAAAACATTTTCCTGGGAGTTTAAATGTTAATTACACAATTAAATGTGCACCTTTATCTTTAACAAGAGTGGAAATGCAAGTGTTTGGCCTACAAACATTTCAGCTGTTGGTTGTAGACAGCCGAGAATATATCGTGGTCTCCGTGATCCAGGCCCGAAATTCCAGGGATATTACAAGTAAGTAACGTAGCTATATTTATCTGCACACAAGGACACAGCTATCCAGGGTTCAGTTTCCATTTGGAACGGCCAGGGCACGATGACCGCCTTTCTCATTAAAGTCCCAGATATATAGCATGCAGGTCCACCAATCACATCTCTCCCTGACACAAAACCTCTAGCTTCACACCTTCTACCCCACTTAGAGGCTTCGATAAATATATTCTTCTTTTGGAACCTGAATTCTAATCCCACAGTTCCCTAAACTAGAAGTTTTTCATCTCCGAGAAATAATGATATTGATACATCAAATATTTTTTCATACGTCAAAATGTTGCGCTGCTTCTGCCGCCATTGGGAATGTTCTAAGACGTGCCGTCAGCAAGCACTTGCGTTTGATTGGTGGATTTCGCATACATTTTTGGGTTGGTTTTGTATGAATTGCTGTGTTTATTCCATACAAAGGGGAATGCCTTTATCCCCTACGTGGCGTCACCTTCAGGAAGAGCTTGTAGACCTGACCATGAATGGTCACTTCAGGTGACTTGTGAAGTCGGTGAGTTTCACAAACAGAAGCTTGTAGGTCAGTGCGGCAATTTCTTCATTAAGAAGCGGATTTGTTTTTTTGTTTTTTACGCTACCAAGGCCCCCACACAAGAAACCCGCTGTACAGCAAATGAGTGGAATAGCTTGTAGTGAATGAGATGCACTCATTACAGGTGCGACGCGCATCTAATTATTAAACTCACTTCAAATGGGAGAGAGCTGGGAAGCTATGGTACCAAAGAGCCAGGTTTGGACAACTGAATAAAATGCATCTTTCAAAGAAAAATGTAACATGAAGTCATGAGAAATCTGTGGTTATATGATGATTAGCGACTTCACGCTGCGATGTGACAAAGTATCATGTTGAGGCTTCGCCAGGCTGCTCTGCGATTACTGTCATAGGGTCGGATAGCAGTTAACGACGGATAGAGGTGGAGATATGAATCCCAGCCCATATCTTTTAGGATCAGGTATTGCTCTGTGCGTTATTTCAAAAGACTTCCTCCCATGTGACCGCACGCTTTGCACTGCTTCCTGTTTTAGCTTCCCTGGTACCTCCACGCCGGCTGCCATGTGACCGCACGCTTTGCACTGCTTCCTGTTTTAGTTTCCCCGGTACCTCCACGCCGGCTGTGTGAGCGTTTCTGTAGAACAAGATTTGGCCATTCTGAGGTTTCCATTGGTGGAGAAAGAAGAATGGGCTCAGACCCGGTTCTGATGTACACAAAAGTCCCTGCAATCTCCAGAACCAAGAGCAAAAGTTCTGCAGAGTGTGAAGAAGCGGTGCCCGTTACCCCATTTCATCCTGTGTTCATTTACCTCGTTCTTGGGGCATTAATATGAATGGGAGGAAAGTGGTGCTAAAGCTTAGCGTCCTTTGTGGATGTGGGCCTAAGTCAGGGCAAAATCAGCCTAGCTCTCCTGAGTATATACTATATACTACGCTTAGTTAAGTTATGGTGGGTAAAACAAGTGACAAAAAACCTTCACAGCAAAGCATATAGCAAATGGAAATATTACTGTATGCTCATTTGCATGTATTAGACAGGTCTGCACACCCGCCTTTCACCATTATCACCCAGCACACAGCACTTCTCCAGAATCCCTTGCTGCAGTGGAAGCACTGTGTGCTCATTTGCATGTCATTTCCCAGAATCCCTTGCTGCAGTGGAAGTGCTGTATGCTGGGTGATAATGGTGAAAGGCGGGGTTGCAGACCTGTCTAATACATGCAAATGAGAACACAGTAATATTTCCATTTGCTATATATATATATATGTAGAGGTATCAGTACCGTGTTAGCCGAGCTTCAATAATCAAAAAATAAAAAAATAGACACTGTTTACAGTATAGCTTTTGCTTCATTCATTGTAACATCGCTGGAAGAAGAGATCAGTGTATCTCGAAAGCTCGCACAAATAAAAGCATTTCGTTAGCCACAGAACGGTATCATCTATTTATTTTTTGATTATATATATATATATATACTATCACTGTAGTAGTGCGAGTTACACGAGTAACCCAGGGGTGTGCAAACTTCCTGCGCTGCACCCCCCCTGCCTGCTCTCCCCCTGCGTCGCGCCCCCCTTACCTTTAATGCGGCGCCAAATGACACTGCGGGGTTATTTGACCCCGGGGCATCATTTGATGCCGCATTGCCATGGCAACGGGCGTCAAATGATGCAGCGGGGTTATTTGACGCTGCGTTGCCATGGAGACGCGTGGACCGAAGCCAGGTGAGTTACAGAGGCCTCGCGCTGAAGAGGACTCACTGCCAAATCTAAGTATGTCTATATTGGACTCATTACCTTCCTCCGTTAGCAATATTAGGTTTGATATAACTGTATATTTGTAATTAACCTATTTATATTAGGTTAGTGTTTAGTGCAGCTTTTTTCTTTTTGTTCTGCACCTTTTTCCACGATGTGAGTGAGGCCGCTCATTGTATGCCACGTGTGAGTGAGGCTGCTCATCATATTCCACGGCAAGTGAGGCTGCTCATTGTGTGCCACGGTGTGAGTGAGGCTGCTCATCGTATGCCACGGTGTGAGTGAGGCTGCTCATCATATTCCACGGCATGAGTGAGGCTGCTCATCGTGTGCCACGGTGAGTGAGGCTGCTCATCATATCCCACGGCGTGAGTGAGGCTGCTCATCGTATGCCACGGTGTGAGTGAGGCTGCTCATCGTATGCCACGGTGTGAGTGAGGCTGCTCATCTACTATGACTACGTATGTGATTGAGCGTCTCATACGTATGACTGGGGGCGCATGGTGAGTGAGCCGCCTGCATCCGCTCATGACACGATGTGAGAGAGGGCTGCTCATCGTATGCCACGTGTGAGTGAGTCTGCTCATCGTGTGCCAACGGTGTATATAGGGCTACTGCATTTCAAGTGCCACGGTGTAAGTGAGGCTGCTCATTCATATGCCACGGTGTGGTGGAGGTCTGCTCATGATTGCACAGTGTGTAGTGAGGCTGCTCATCGTATACCTACGGTGTAGTGAGGCTGCTCATCGTATGCCACGGTGTGAGTGAGGGCTGCTCATCGTATGCTGCACGGTGTGTGTGAGTGCTGCTGCATATGTGCCACGGTGTGAGTGAGGCTGCTCATCGTATGCCACGGTGTGAGTGAGGCTGCTCATCGTGTGCCACGGTGTGTGTGAGGCTGCTCATGATGTGCCACGGTGTGAGTGAGGCTGCTCATCGTATGCACGGTGTGATTGAGGTGAGGCTGCTCATCTTATGCCACGGGTGTGAGTGTAGTGCGCTCATCGTATGCCACGGTGTGAGTGAGGCTGCTCATCGTATGCCACGGTGTGAGTGAGGCTGCTCATCGTATGTGCCACGTGTGGTGTGAAGCTGCTTCATCGTATGCCACGTGTGAGTGAGGCTGCTCATCGTATGTCCACATTTTGTGAGTGAGTGCTGAGCTCGATCGTATGACATATGTGAGTGAGGCTGCTCATCGTATGACAATCGGATGTGAGTGATGTCGCTGCTCATCGGTAGTACATCGATGTGAGTGAGGCTGCTCACGTATTCACTGTGTGTTTGAGCTGGGGCTTCATCGTATACACGATGTGAGTGAGGCCTGCTCATGCATATGCACGGTGTAAGTGGGGCTGTGCATAGTATGCCACGGTGTGAGTGAGGCTGCTCATCGTATGCCAAGGTGTGAGTGAGGCTGCTCATCGTATGACACGATGTGAGTGAGGCCGCTCATCGTATGACACGATGTGAGTGAGGCCGCTCATCGTATGACACGATGTGAGAGAGGCTGCTCATCGTATGCCACGTGTGAGTGAGGCTGCTCATCGTGTGCCACGGTGTGAGTAAGGCTACTCATCATGTGCCACGGTGTAAGTGAGGCTGCTCATCATATGCCACGGTGTGTGAGGCTGCTCATGATGTGCCACGGTGTGAGTGAGGCTGCTCATCGTTGCCACGGGGTGATGAGGGGCTGCTCATCTTATGCCACGGTGTGATGAGGCTGCTCATCGTATGCCACGGTGTTGTGAGGCTGATCATGATGTGCCACGGTGTGAGTGAGGCTGCTCATCGTATCCACGGTGTGATGGGCTGAGCTGTCATTCGTGTGCCACGGTGTGTGTGAGGCTGCTCATGATGTGCCACGGGTGAGTGAGGCTGCTCATCGTATGCCACGGTGTGAGTGAGTGCTGCTCATCGTATGCCACGGTGTGAGTGAGGCTGCTCATCGTATGCCACGGTGTGAGTGAGGCTGCTCATCGTATGCACGTGTGAGTGAGGTGCTCATCATATCCCACGGGCGTGAGTGGAGCTAGCTGCATCGATGTCCAGCGGTTTGAGTGAGGCTGCTGGCATCGTAATGACACGATGTGATGAGCTGCGCATGCGTATGGCCACTGTTGAATGAGGCTGCTCATCGATGGGCGCACTGTGTGTGTGAGGAGCTTGCTCATCGTATGACACACTGAAGTGAGCTGCTCATCATTGTCGCATTCATAAACGAGTGTAGGAGTGGAGGCGTGTCTCATCGTTATGCCCGGTGTGAGTGAGAGCTGCTCATCGTATGCACGGTGTGTGTGGAGTGCTGCTCAATCGTGCAGTGCAACGGTGTGAAGTGATGCTGCTCACTCGTATGATCACGGTGTGAGTGAGCTGATGATTATATTGAATTTATTGTAAATTCCGCCGCTACAATGCGACACCATAACATATCAATATTGATCATATGACACACCCCTTCTCCCTGTTGCATCTAGGCAGTCTCTGGCGAGGCCAAAGGGGCATGGAGTCACAGAACAGTCGAGGGTAGGCAGGGGAGTCACATGGAGTGCAGAGGGGGCTAGGATCATCAAGAGTCCAGGAGGGAGGTCACGGGAGTCCAAGGGGAGGGTTCACGTAGGGGAGCAGAGTCACAGGGGCCAGTGGAGTCAGCAGATCATGAGGGGGGCAGGGATACATGGAGTCTAGGGCCATGAAGCAGTCATAGGGCAGGGAGTCACAGTATCAGATGGAGCAGAGAGTCAGAGGGGGCAGGGGATCACAGGGTCAAAGGGGCAGGATTCACAGGAGTCAGAGTGGGTGCAGGAGTCACAGAGTCAGATGGACATATAGTGTCATCGGGGGCAGGGAGTCCACAGAGTCATAGGGAAAGCACGAGATCCGGAGTCCGGGGAAGCGCAACCAGAGAGTAGAGGGGGCTAGCGAGTGCAAGGAGTCACTAATCAGAGTGAACAGGGAGACCAGAGATCAGGCGGGCTATGTGAGTCACAAGTCAGAGGGTACAGGATGGGACTAGCACGGATCTAGGGGTGTCCAGTAGTAAAGGGGCAGTCATCGTTCAGGCGGGAATCACGAGGGGGAGGTAGTCAGGGGGACAGGGACCTCACAGGTAGTCAGAGATGGCATGGTTCAGGTGGAGATCACTAGTCAGTAGGGGCTAGGGAGTCACTGATTGGGGGCAGTTTCACAGAGTCATGGGCATGGTTCACGGATGGTACGGATACAGGGTATGGGCAGGGAGTCACAGAGGATCAAGGGGGCAGGAGGTACAGACAGGGGCAGGATCCCAGAGCATAGGGGTCGGGGAGTCACAGGATC
Source organism: Ascaphus truei (assembly GCA_036426205.1). Lineage (NCBI taxonomy): Eukaryota > Metazoa > Chordata > Amphibia > Anura > Ascaphidae > Ascaphus > Ascaphus truei. The sequence goes on from WSYH01001143.1 coordinate 48,159, forward strand.
GATGTGGCATGAGCACAGGGGCTAGGGATCAAGTGGGGGGCATGGAGTCACAGGATTCAGAGGGAGCTAGGGATCACAGTATCGCAGTAGGCGGGCGGTGAGCACACAGATTCAGAGGGGGGACAGACGAGGTAGCAGGATCGAGGAGTCAAGGGCTTAGGTGAGTCACACGAGTCAAGGCGGGTACGTAGGGCGGGAGTCAGGAGTCAAGGGTGGCATAGGATTTCACAGGACATAGGGGGCATGGAGTCACCGGGTCGAGGGGCAAGATCTACGGAGTCGAGGGGGCAGGGAGTCACGGATTCTAGAGTGGGGCAGGAGTCAGAGCCTATAGTCAGAGGGGGCAGGAGTCAGGTCAGGTTCAGGAGGCAGAGGGGGCTAGGAGTCACAGGAGTCTATCACAGGGCTAGTTAGTCTAGATCCGCGGGCTGAGTCAGAGGGGTCAGGGATTTCATCAGGAGTCATAGGGGCAGGGTGTCATCAAGAGTCAGAGGGGGCAGGGAGTCAGGAGTCAGAGGGGGAGCAGGGAGTCGATCTAGGATCAGAGGGGCAGGTAGTCACAGGATGTCAAGGGGCATGGAGTCAGGAGTCAGAGGGGGGCATCTGGGTCACAGAGTCATCTTGGGGCAGGGATGTCACAGGAGTGAGGATTCAAGGGGCAGGAGTCACAGGGAGTCAGAGGGGCAGGGGAGTCACAGGAGTCAGAGGGGGCTTTTAGGGGATATTATCTAGGTAGTGCAGAGGGGCAGGGATTCAGGAGTCGATTGGGGGCTAGGGAGTCAGAGGGGCCAGGGAGTCACCGAGTCAATGGGGCAGGGCGTAGAAAGGTACAGAAAACACACCCGCACTACAGAGACACACAGCCTCACCTCTCTCCAGCCCATGCTGCTTCCTCATTCTCTGCTTGGCCACACCCCACAGGCTCCTGACACCTCCTCCTGATTGGCTGCTGCTGGGTAGTGCAGCCAATCAGTGTAGAGGAAACTGCCCTGCTCTCCCCCTTTTGATCCTCTCACGGAACCATAGGGTGCCGCGGAACCCGGGTTGGAAACACTGCTCCATACCATTGGTATCCGTAACAAAGCTCTATCCTGGATCTCCTCTTACCTCTCCCATCGTACTTTCAGGGTCTCTTCTGCTAACAGCTCCTCCTCCTCTATTGATCTCTCTGTGGGGGTACCCCAGGGCTCTGTCCTGGGACCCCTTCTCTTTTCTCTGTACACACTCTCTCTAGGTGACCTAATCACATCACTTGGGTTTAAATATCACCTCTATGCTGACGACACACAATTACTTTTCTACCCCCGAGCTTACACCTGCTGTACAGACCAAAGTACCCGAATGTCTCTCTGTGATATCATCCTGAATTAGGGTGACCAGATGTCCCGGTTTTTAAGTTACCGTCCCGGTGTCCCGGCAATCTCTGTAATGTCTCAGTTTTGAGCAGAGAGGAGCAGCTGCAGCTCAATGTCTCCTCCGGCCATTAGGTGGTGCAGCTCGGCTCACGCAGCTCCTCCTCTCCCTGGCTGGAGTGTGTGGTAAGTTAGGGAGTGTGTGTCTGGGTAAGTGAGTTTGTGAAAGTAAGGGAGTGTGTGTCTAGCTAAGTGAGTGTGTAAGTACGGGAGTGTGTGTCTGGGTAAGTAAGTTTGTGTAAGTAAGGGAGTGTGTATCTAGCTAAGTGAGTGTGTGTAAGTACAGGAGTGTGTGTCTGGATAAGAGCATGTGTGTAGGTAAGGGAATGTGTGTCTAGCTAAGTGAGTGGGTGTAAGTAAGGGAGTGTGTGTCTGGGTAAGTGTGCGTGTAAGGAAGTGTGTGTTAGTGTGTGTGTGGGTAAGTACGTGTGTGAGTGGCTGGGTAAGTGAGGAGGGATAGAGAATGCAGGGAGAGGGAGGATAGTGAGTGAGGAGTGATACTGCTAAAACTTTAACACGGGCCCTCATTCTCTCCTGTCTCGACTATTGTAACCTTCTACTGTCCGGCCTTCCTGTCTCCCCTACAATCCTATCCTACACACTACTGCTAGAATCACTTTACTCTTTCTTAAATCTGCCTCAGCGCCTCTCCTGCTGAAATCCCTCTCCTGGCTTGCTATTAAATACTCCTCACTTGTAAGACTATACATTCATCTGCTCCTCCTTACATCTCTGCCATAATTAATCACTACACACTTGCCCGACTCCTGCGTTCTGCTCAAGAATGTCTTCTGTCGACTAGTCTTGTATCTAAAGTCCTCTACCGCCAAAAAAAATAATAATATGAATACATGAGATTGAACATAACGGCAGTGACAGAACACTGTGGTACTGCGTGTCCGAGATTAGAATGTGGCAGAAAAAAAACTTCTGATTGTTTAATAAAAACCTATATTTTTCAGTTCAACACCTGTGAGTACCTGGTTTTCCCTTCTGTATCTATGCACACTGTTGCAGAACACCCACGCAGTAAGCTGACTATTAGCGGAGGGCATGACATTCTCTTACAAGAATTCTTGTCTGGGAGAAACAATATGGCCGCTGGGTCAGCCTCATTCTGGGGCCAATAGAAAGAGAGAGTACAATGCCAAAGTGCGGGGAAACCGTTTCAGGCGAGGGGACTCCTGCGTGTGCCGCCAACACAACACAGACAAACAGTTTCTTCAAAGTGCAGGTCTCTAGGACAGAGATACACAGTGCAGGTCTCCTCTAGGACAGAGATACACAGTGCAGTGCAGGTCTCCTCTAGGACAGAGATACACAGTGCAGGTCTCCTCTAGGACAGAGATACACAGTGCAGGTCTCCTCTGGGACAGAGATACACAGCGCAGGTCTCCTCTGGGACAGAGATACACAGTGCAGGTCTCCTCTAGGACAGAGATACACAGTGCAGTCTCCTCTAGACAGATTACAGGTGAGGCAGGGTCCTCCTCTGGACGACACGAATCACACATTGCAGGCTCTCCTCTAGGACAGAGATACAAGTGCAGGTCTCCTCAGGGACAGAGATACGACGCGACAGGTCGTCCTCTGGGACAGAGATGCAGCCGCATCGTTCCTCGCTCTGGGACAGAGATACACGTCAGTGCTCCTCTAGGACGAGAACTATCACAGTGCAGGTCTCCTCTTGAGCACGGATAATAGCACAGTGCAGGTCTCCTCTAGGACACCAGATACACATGCCGGTCTTCCTCTAGAGAGGATACACGTCAGCTCTTAGTCAGGTACCACTGTCCTCTGGGACAGAGATACCTCGCACCGACTCTCCTCTCGCGAACAGAATACACAGGCAGGTATCCTCTCTGGGCAGAGAACACAACAGTCCTCCTTATACAGATACACGTTCATTGTCTCCTCGTGACACGATATACCAGGGTTTCGGTCTCTCTAGGACATGAGATACAAAGTGCAGGTCTCTCTGGACAGAGATACCCGCAGTCGTCCCTCTCGGGACGAGATACACAGGGTCGATGGTCCTCGCTGCGTTGACAGAGGTACAACCCGTGCAGGTCTCCTCTGGACAGAGATACACAGGGTGTCCACTCTGGGCGATCACATCAGTCTCCTGGGCAGAGGTCAACAGTGCAAGGTCCTCCTCTGGGACAGATACCAGCTCTCTACTGTACAGGGTCAGTGGGTCTCCTCTGTACAGAGATACCAGCTATCTTGGAAAGGTAAGTGCGTCTCCTCTGGGACCGAGATACACAGGCGCAGGTCTGGCAGTACAAACGTCGCCTCCTTCGGGAAGACCAGGCAGTCTCTGGATAGTACAGCGAGGGTCTCGCTCGGGACAGAGACACAGTGGCATGTGCCCTCTGGGCAGGATACACAGTGCCAGGTCTCCTCTAGGACAGATATCCCACGTGCAGGTCTCCTCTAGCGACGAGATACACAGTGCAGGTCGCCCTCTGGACAGATACAAAGTGCTGGTCTCCTCTGTGGACAGAGAACACAGTTGCAGGTCTCCCTAGGACAGAGATACACATGGCATGTCTCCTCTGGACGAGAGATACACATGGCAGGTCCTCCTCTAGTGACAAGATACACAGTGCAGCGTCTCCTCTGAACCGAGATACTGTCCACAGTCCAGAGTCCCGTCAACAGGATACAGTTCCTCTAGGACAGAGATACAAACACGCTCCTGCAGGTACACGCCAAGTCTCGCGGGACAGAGATACAAAGTGAAGTCTTCTACTCACAGTTCACATGCAAAATCTATCATTTGTTGCAGCAGCCAAGAATCAGCGGAGATCAATGTTTTCCCCGTATGGCTGTTCATCAGCGCTATGAGCAGGTCCCATCGGGACCTGAAACGTTGTCTTGCCCTGTTCTTGGTAGTCACCTTACAATGGAGACTGGCATGTGAACGCGTTTGAGTAGAGCTCCCTTTGTATGTCTTCCTTAGAGAACCTGTACTTAGGAAAACTTGTTTGTCAATAGAAGAGACGCATATTGGCAGTCTCTGATTAGGTGACCCCTGTGCGCCCCATCTTACTTCATGCTGCTCCCTGGCAGAGTAACCGGCCAAACACTTTTGCCAAAATACCTTAAAAAATGTTTTTATCTCACTAACCAGAGTCACCTTGTGTAGCAGGTAAGACCAGGAAGACCACCTGTTTCACATGAGGTAGCAATTATAATCAACTTTATTTAATTGGGGGTCGGGGAGGGGGGGGTGGGGGGACTTTCCGTAACTATGCTTTCCGCTTCTCTCCACGGCTTTCTAATGCCTGCAGGCCTCTCTGACAATAAAGCAGATACATAAGCTGTGTTGATGGAGAATTGAACACAATTGAAAACTGGTGGCCTTGTATGAACGTAACAACCAGGACAAACTGCTCCCTGTGCTCTCATAAGGAGAGACTCACTCATTACAACTGAATCACGCTCATTACGAGTGAGTCCCACTCGTTAGAAGGAAGCCTTATTCATTAGGAGTGATCCCGTCAGGAGACCCTAGGACGTCCCGTTAGAAGAGCCCTCATGTCTTGGAGTGAGTCCCACTCGTAGCAGTAACCTCATCTCATTATGAGTGAGTCCCCTCTTAGAAGGAAGCCTCATTCATTAGGTGAAGATCCCACTCGTTTAGAAGGAAGCCTCATGTCATTAGAGGAGTCCCACTCGTTAAAGGACCTCATTCATTAGGAGTTGTCCGCACTAGTTAGAAGAAGCCTCATTCATTAGAAGTGAGTCCCACTCGTTAGAAGGAAGCCTCATTCATTAGGAGTGAGTCCCACTCGTTATGAAGGAACCTCCATATTAGGAGTCCAATCGGAATACACGGATCTCATTCACGTGGAGAGTCTGTCACTCAATACCCAGGCATCTCCATTCACTAGGAGTGAGTGCCACTCATGTACCAGTCAGGCATTCATGGATGCGGGTAAATGCGGGGCCTCCTGGTGGTAGTGGGCGGGACTCCTTTTTGAGTGGCGGGGCCTCGACCTTGTGTGTGTACTGATCCAGGAATGACGCGCATCGAACCCGCCGAGTACTTGTGGTCTAGTGAAATGCAGCGCGCGCGGCACCACACGTGTGGTTTGTTCAGTGATGACAGGAGGACGAGAGGTGATGGTGCGGAGGCATGTGATGGTAGCGGGGGAGGGGGGCCGAGTGTTATGGCTAGCGGGAGTGCGAGTGTGATGTGAGAGGGGAGGCGAGGTGTGGACGGGTAGCGGGGAGGCGAGAGTGTGATGGTATCGGGGGAGGCGAGTGGTGATGGTAGCGGGCTCGAGTGTGATGTATGAGAAAGGTGTAGTGTAGAAGTAGCGGGAGGGTGCGTGGGGTGTTGAGTTGTGAGCGTGATGTGCATGATCCGCGCGTGGCTGATATTGTGGTTGGGGTACGCCTGTGTGCAGGATCCGCGCGTGGCTGAGTATTTGGTTGTGTACGTCCTGTGGGTGCAGGAATCCGCTGCGTGCTGATATTGTGTGTAACGCCTGGTGGCACCGCGCGTTGCTGATATTGGTTGTACGCCTGTGTGGCGTGGATCCGCGCGTGTCTGATTTGGTGTGTAACGCCTGTTCGGGGGGGTTGTCGCAGGATCGCTGTGGCTGATTATGGGTGTGTACCGCCGGTGTGCAGATCCGCGTTGGCTGAACGTTATTCGTTTGACTCACTACACCTTTATAATTAGTCTTATAATGGCGACATCTCTATAAAGCGCCTTTCACAGTAACATAACTTTCCAGGAAGTAAGTCCTTGAGTTCCCTCTCGTTTTACAAGTTTGCACGTGTTGGATATTATGTTGTGTGTGTGTGTGTGTGTGTGTGTGTGTGTAATTGTTAGATGGCTTGCATGTATATCTGTGACGCAAATACACACTCTGGGTCTTGTCCTATGTGATAATGTTTCACAACATTGCCATAGTCTTATCCCACTAGGTGTGTGTGTTTGGTCGTGTGGTGTGTGTGTGGTGTTATTCCTGTGGGGCCCCAGGCTCGCCCTTGTCTCGGCTTATCTTCCTGTTTGAATGGCCACCGTAAACTTGATGGGCGCTAATGCCCTTCTCCTCGAAATGCACACTAGCCGGAAACCTGCCCTTCTTCCCGTCGTGGGCTGCACTGATCGTCCGCTCCGCAGGCTTCACCTGGTGTAAGGTGACCACACTTTCAGCACGGCCTGGTGACTTCCAAGTCAACGCTTTCTGGTAGCAGCAATCCACCTCGAAGCCTCTTTGCGTTAAATTGTGAGTCTGCTGCACAAAAAATAATTCATTAGGAGTGAGTCCCACTCGTTAGAAGGAAGCCTCATTCATTAGGAGTGAGTCCCACTCGTTAGAAGGACTCAATACCAGGCAGTCTCATTCACTAGGAGAGTGTCACTCAATACCAGGCAGTCTCATTCACTAGGAGTGAGTGCCACTCAGTACCAGGCAGCTTCATGGATGCGGGTAAATAGGCGGGGCCTCCCTGTGTAAGTGGGCGGGGACTCCTTTTGTAAGTGGGCGGGGCCTCACGTTGTGTGTGTACGTGATCCAGGAAATGACGCGCATCGAACCCGCCCGAGTACTGTGTCAGTGAAATCGACGCGCGCGCACACACACGTGTGCGGTGTCAGTGAGGACAGGAGACAGGAGGGAGGTGAGTGTGATGGTAGCGGGGAGGCGAGTGTGATGGTAGCGGGGAGGCG
>WSYH01001143.1:55619-72154 GCA_036426205.1 Ascaphus truei
CGCGCGTGGCTGATATTGGTGTGTAACGCCTGTGTGCAGGATCCGCGTGTGGCTGATATTGGTGTGTAACGCCTGTGTGCAGGATCCGCGTGTGGCTGAACGGTTATTGTTTGACTCACTAACACACTTATAATTAGTCTGATAATGGCGACATCTCTATAAACGCTTTCACAGTAACATACTTTACCAGGAAGTAATACCTTGAGTTACCTCTCGTTTTCAAGTTTGCACGTTGTGAGTATTATGTGTGTGTGTGTGTGTGTGTGTGTGTGTGTAATTTAGTGAGCCTGCATGTATATCTGTGACTGCAAATACACACTGGGTCTTGTCTATGTGATAATGTGTTCACACATTGCCAGAGTCTTATCCCATAGGTGTGTGTGTGTGTGTGTGTGTGTGTGTGTGTGTTATTCCTGTGGTGCCCCAGGCTGCCTTTGTCTCGCTTATTTCCTGGTTTAATGGCCACGTAAACTTGATGGCTAATCCTTCTCCTGAAATGCACACTTATTCCTGGAAACCTGCCCTTCTTCCCTCTGGGTGCACTGATCTCTCGCAGGCTTCACTCTGGTGTAAGGTGACCAACATGTCAGCAGGCCTGTGACTTCAAGGTCACCTTGCTGGTAAAGCAGCAATCCACCTCAGAAGCCTCTGTGCGTTAATGTGAGTCTGCTGCATGTCCTGCTTTTGTGTTATTTTCTGTTAAAAAATGGTAATTTTCATAATCTCCCGCTTCTGAGGTTACCATGGTAATCTTTACGTTGGGCTCAGGGGGGCTCCTCCAGCAGCAATACTTACTTTTCTTATTTGTATATGTAATGTATGTGATAATGTATAATTCTACCTTCTTACCTAAGCTGGCAATCGTTTGGTGCTCCTGCTATAAATCTGTCAGAATCCTGATTGTGTAACTAACGTAATGGCTGCCTTCAGTCAGTGTAACTCGGCTGCTACAATGTATCTTTATATTACTAAGGTAACCTTATTGTTACAGTTCGCAGCTCAAACTGCTGGGAATATTAGCGACAAATTATTACAAGCAGGAAAGTGTTGCAAAGAGCTTGCTCTGTTTGGGTGGTGGGCTAAAACCTGCTATAGACATCAAAGGATGCTTTCAAACTCATTAAAAAATGGCACTTAGAGTTTAATAATAATAAAAAAAATAAGTTATCTGATACTACAGATGTTTTTTTTATTTGTTAATAAATCATAAGATTTCACATGTTTTGCTGATTTAACCTCGTGGGCACTTAATATTTCAAAAGCTTATGTCTCATAAACTAAGCATTCAATTAAAAAAGTGTTGGAAAAGAAATCGCTAAATAAAATGCACTAAAAATGATTGCCACGGACTGCTGCTTCAGGTGCCTAAAAAGTGCCCCGCAGCAGGCGGTGTACACACGACAAGCCATGCACAGAATTAGTTTGATGGCAGCTGCTCCGTGTTCTTGTGTAGGTACTGTGCAGCCAGTGAGCTGTGATATTGCACATGCTGAACACTTTACCATGAGGTGTGTGAGCGCTGGTGCCGCTGTAATTGTGGTCGGTGCGTAGTGCTGGTTTTAGGTCCCTTCAGCTGATGGTGTAACTTGTGTTCTTTGTATCCCTCGCTGCCGTATTCCACGTGCTTGTCTTGTAAAATATTTTGGGTGGTAATTTCTGTCCCACTGTCCCCACTGGAATTACAACAAAAGACAGAAAAGCCCAATGCTACATCCAATATGCCAAAAATACACAGTGAAATACCTATATAAGCTGATAACGCTTTGGCCAAAGGGTTTAACTAAATAACCCTTTTTAAAGCGAATATATAGGTATTTCACTGTGTATTTTTGTCATATTGGTTGTAGCTTTGTAAATATAATATTAAAATATAAAATATATTATATTACATGGTATGATTTGGTTTTTTTTGAGCATTGCCGGGATTCTGTGTTTGTTAACTTTTTTCCCCCACTGAAATTACCATTGAATATTCCGGTGTATCTCGTTTTATTTCGTATTATATGAAATGCTGGACGTGTGCCGGCAGCGCCATTTCCCCCCAGAAAGAGTTACCAGTACGTGTTTTTTGTTCAAAAGCCAACTTTACAACTTTTAACTCCTGGTATGCAATGACCTACAGTAGAACTGTCTGTGGTCTGCTTGATTAGATTGGCACATGTTCTGTCCACAACGTATGCCAGGCTTTTCATTGTGTATGGCACCCTTTATAGTGGTAATTTTTTTTGCTAATTGCTGACAATGCTTCTGGATAATTATTAATGGGCTGATGTTTGAGATCAAATGCTTTCTTGTGATCCTCCAGAATGGGTTTTCCCTGGAGCATGAGAGGACATTGTAACTATTTTTTCAGTCACTGCTTGTTAGGCTGTGGCAATGGCACCTAAAAATATTTTTTAGTGTGAAAAGTATGTTTGGGTTGTCTAATTGTAGCACATATTTATTTCAATGTCTATGAAACAATACAAATAAACCTTTTTAGTATGATATGTATAAGGTTTCATGCAATCCTTTACATTCATTGTATTTCGTGCAGTACACGAGTTCTGCTGGCCTTATTTTGTGCTACTTTGGGTCATTTATAATTGAATGAAGTCTGTATTGTAACATGGACTTGCAACATCAAAGAGTTAATTGGAATCAAGGTGACTTTAAGAAGCCATTTTTAACCTGCCAAACTGGATATAGTTAAGTACAGTCCTGTTAAGCACGTAACATGCAGAGCACATGGTCTCTGCAATCTAGGAAGTGATTGCTTCACTTCCTTTCCAAGCAATTGTACAGCGTTTTAGGGTTGGTTCTAACGAAACCTCCTACTCAAACCATTTCATTCAGGTGTGTGCGCGTTTCCCTTCTTTAGAATGTACTGTATAAGCATGGTCTGTTTCTGGTAAAACATATAGATGGAAGAGTGACGACAAAAGAGTTCCCAGCACTCAAAATAAATAGAAAAAACAAGGAATAAGCCAACTGAATTTAATTAGTATTTGTAAATAAGCAACAAAGACACAAATCACCACCAACGACACTGTGGTAATGAGAAGCAAAAAGATGCACTAAGAGCTAAGTAGCCCACAGTATAAAGGGTATTGGGAGGGGAGGGGTAGACAAGGAAAAACCGAAGACTAACAAGTTTGTCTCGCCACGCATCGGCCGCCTCAGCGTGCGCACCATGCGCACTGGCCTCCACTACGGACGCTGCCTAAGAGGGGATATGATAACTATATACCAATATATTCTGGGACAATACAAGGAGGTTTCAAAATGATTTGTAGTCAGGAAGGACTTTCATTTCCCCTTTTTGCGGCGGCATTAGATGATTTCACTGGGGTATTTGTTTGCCTTCTGGATCAAAATACTCTAAATACAAATATAGGATTAGTATCTGTCGTCTAAATTTAACATTGAACTTGATTGACATATGTCTTTTTTTCAATCTCATCTATGTAACTAATAGCACTAGGGTTTGTAAGACCATTTTAGATTTTAGTTTTTTTTTTATCTCTTCAGCTTAGTTATTAATATTGTTCTAATACCCACCTGCAAAGCAATGTACTTTGCAGACTTAAGTCCCAATGTGACTCTCACATGATTTCTGGAATTCAGGACAAAGTGGCAGTCTGTCATGTATATTAAATCAGCAAGAGTATATATCCTGCTGCTGAATGTGCTAGGAGACAGAGTACTACATGATCGCTCTAAAGTGCAGGAATAATTACTTTTTGGAAACTAAAACCAGTTGATGATGAGATACAGATCCTGATTGGAGTGATATAATCGGTTTATTCATTCCAGTGTGACTTTCTGATGCACAATTAAAGGCAGTTCCTGCATATAAGGTCTTTAAGTACTGTGCTGTATGTATGCCGTTTACTGTGCGTTGTGTGGTGGTTTAATTAAATATTACATTTTGAGTAATTTTGGTAAAAGTGCTATTGTATTTTACAAAGAAAGGGCGTGGCAGCCTTTTTGTCTGCATTTTTATGAATGACCTGGATAAATAACTTGGCATTGCTGGATTTTCTGTCATAAACTGGACTATATCTTTGTTTTTTATTTTTTCCCCACGTAATCTAGATTTTGCTGTTAACACGTAGAAAGGGGATAAGAAACAGCAGGCCGTGTCTTGTGCATGTTCTAGTTGTACAAAATAATGTTCTTACAGCAAAGTGGTCTCCGGTTATGCAGTGTATGGCACACGTAATGTGGGTATTTGCAGTGGTTACTATATTATGCTGCGGAGCAGGGGTGGGTGTGCAATCTTTTTCCAATGTGGCCCCCTCCATACCTTGGCTCCGGCGTTCTGACGTTGCCATGGCAATACGGCATCACGTGACCCCGTGGCGTCATTTGACGGTGCGTTGTCAGAAGCCGTCTGAGCCCAGGTAAGGGACATTAGAGGCCTTCGCCGATCCCCTGGCATTTAATTTAAATGCCTTCGGAAGCGCGGGTCCTCTAAGCGCCGCACCCTGTTTGCGCACCCCTGCTCCAGGGGATAGATTTGTAACCCCTGAAGTGTATTTGTTATCACATGCAAGTGCAATTGTTGCAGTTTGTGAACATTTCATGTAACAGGAATGACAATTTGGTATACTTTTTATGTAAAAGAAAACCAGTGTATCCTCTCCAATGCAATCTCCCCCACGGCCTACACAAGTACATTGAAACAAAGGAAGAGATTAAAAAGCCCGATGTGTAATTGTGTGATTTTTTTTTGTTTTTTTGTTAGGATTTGATCAGATTGCAGTGACGATGGAACGAGCACGATCAGCAGTCACGAATTTTGTAAGTGTCCGTTTGCTAAACCCTTTAATTAGATATTGTGTTGGTATATGATAACAGTGGCAATACAGCATGTCATGATAAGCGCACCCATGTGAAAGTAAGCCATGGTCTCACTGCTAGTGGGACTAATACAACATCGCTCGTGTGTTTCAGTCTCCTCTAAAAGCAAAGTGTGTCCTAAGTAGCAAGATGCAAATCGGAAGCATCAATCCAGCCCAGAGAAATGCTGATTAAAGACCTTTATATTTATTTCAGCTCTTGCTTTGGTAACAAATAGGAGTCGGAGCGCCACCTATCGGTGACGGTGAAAGATTGCGGATGTTATCTGCCTGTATCATGCACAACACATTGAGCGATGAAACTGCTGTCTTTCAGCAAGTCTGCATGCTCTGTACTTAACTCGGGCTGGTTGGGGACATGTGAAGTCGTGCAAAAGTCCAAACACAACCAAAGAAAAGTTACTGATTTAATGCACGTGCGGCTAAAAGTGACACCCAGAATCTGAGTATCTGTAATTCACTCACAATGTTTTAGTGTGCCCTGTGTCCTGACATGCTCTGTATGCTGTTTGATCATATAAAACATCAATCTTTACCGTATCCCTCCTCATATGTATCTCTGCTAATATATAGAACCAGGGCTTTTTTTTTTTTTTTCTGTGAAAAAAGTTGGGGGATACTGTGGTTCTCCAATCTTTTTGTGACGCATGCGCAGACGGTTACTGTGTTACTCGCTTACACAGGCGCGGATGCGCACTTGGTAGCAATGCCTGATTATAAGGCGAGTACGGGCTTTCCAATATAACTTTACTGGGGAAAATAAACTTAGTCTTATAATCGGACAAAATTGATATTTACATTATATTTTTGTATGAAAAAGGTGGGCAACTATTAACTTTCTTCAGTTTGACTGCGAATAATCAACCTGGCTCACAATTTATAACTTAATTTAATAGCAATTTTATTCCACATGGAGATGTATATAATAGCTGCGGTTCCATTTCCGCTTGGTCAAGCCTGCAACTGCCTAACATTTCTGACAAAATTATACAGCAGTACAACCTACCTGTTTCTGAAAATGGTGAAAGACAAGACGACATTAAATCAGTCCGCTCCATTTACCTTCATTTTGTCGTGCGGCGGTCACGTGAGCGGTTCAGCCAATGAGGGCGAACCGCTCACGGCCACGCCTCCGTTTGCCGCCTGCCTGCAGTGCAGGTTTCGGGGGTGTGCATTGCCCTAGTGACATCACGAGCGTGCACACTCGCACGGACCGGGTATAATCGAGGTGCTGCAAAGTTTACATTGAAATACGTTGTTTAGAATTGATGTCACAGTTCGTCCCCTTGACCTTAGTTCGGCAGGGTTCCTCTGACCTACACCCGCTTCAGTCTGACGCAGCAGATGGATACTGATAACAGCCAGGTGGAAATGAAGCTAGCTGCCGACGAAGAGGATTGTGGGGACCACACGCTGGGGGATCACGTGAAGCACAGAAACGGGAACAATTGCAAAAGTCTCTGCTTTAAAATCCTTGGTATATCTCTGGTGTTCTTGATCGGTAAGTACATTAGCATTGAAATCACAAAGTTGATATCAAGGAATATCGGTCAGCATCTTGGTGTGAAGTTTTAATAATGTCCAACTATAACCATCATGTCTTCTGCTCATTTTGTGCATAGTTTGTTTAATTCATCATTACAAGAGAAGTTACACACGAATTAACGTCTTTCAGGATTTCTTATTGGCTACTTAAGTTACCGAGGACGAGTTGCATCTACGCCGGCCGTTAATGGACAAAATGGGCAGTGCCTTCCTGTGGTGGTCAACACTTCCAGCCTGACTAAGGAAAGCCCCTCCGAGCAAGAGGAGGAAAGGATCCCTGAGCCACAGGAGCCAAGCCTGCTGCACTGGAATGATCTGCGGGACCGGTTGTCCTTTAAAATCGGCAATGTCTTTTTCGAGGAAACGATCAGGTACCCGAGCTTAACTCAAGCTGCACACGTGACTTCATTCTGCACTCATTTAAACACAGTTTGACAGCAGATCAGAACTAGGCCCTCTATTCTGCTTATTTGTGATTAGTATTTAGCCTTGTGTCTATCCCAAGCATTGCATTCCCTTCCTGTCTTACCACCTCTGCTGGGAGGCGATTCCACAAAACAACCACCCTTTCAGGGAAGAAGTACTTCCTCACATTGCCCCTGAGCCTCCCAGCCTCCCAGCATCAGAGAATGACCTCTCGTTCTAGAACAGGGGTCTCCAATTCAGTCCTCAAGGGCAACCAACAGGCCAACTTTTATGGATGTCCCTGCTTCAGCACAGGTGGCTCAGTCTTGTGCGGAATCATGGATATCCATAAAAGCTGGCCTGTTGTTGGCCCTTGAGGACAGACTTGAAGACCCCTGTTCCAGAACGTTAAATATGCTTACCTCGTTGAAACCCGTTCTTCCTTTGTCAAGCTACTGCTTGGCACTCCCCAACGCAGATATAGCTATATAAATAAAACACACCACACACACCACACACACCACACACACACCACACACACACCACACACACACCACACACACACCACACACACACCACACACACACCACACACACAACCACACACACAACCACACACACACACAGCCCCCTTGCTTCATGTTTTCCAACTTGTACACATTTAAGGTCCTTCATGATGTAAACCAGGGGAGCGCAAACTTTTTGAGCTGCGCCCTCCTGCCTGTTCGCTCTCGCGCCCCTCTTACCTAGTTTGGCGGTGTCATGACGCCGTGGGTTGACATCACATGACCCCGTTGCCATGGAGTCGGACATGTGATGTCACACTGCTTGATGACGCATTGCCAACTCATCTGAATCCAGGTAAGTGAGTTGCAGAGACCTTATGCGATCCCCCGGCATGTAATTTAATGCCTCGGGGAAGAGCGCTAGACCTCTGCAACCGCCCGCGTGCCGCGCCTCCCCCCCCTGCAGCCCCCCTTCCCCCACTTTGCGCACCACTGATGTAAACCATGCACCGTTTCAGTGGCTTTTCTTTGCACAATCTCGTTTATTTTTATATTTTGTATATTGTCCCCAGAATTGAACACCGCACTCGGAGGTCTCACCAATTATCTATTTAATGTCAGCGCTACTGCTCCTTGTTAGCCGCTAATTTATTAACTCCAAATGTTTCATGACGGATTTATAGATTTTATTAACCCAAAGTTCATGCACCACTTAACCCTTCCCGTACCTGAGGTTTCCACGATACGCCTGCAGAGGATTTGACTTTTTTTGCAGAACAGAACCCAGTTGGTTACCTTGGAAAGTCCCCGTCACTGTGCACCACATGCTGCAATGCTTTGGATCAACTGTTTGTGTTGGCTGTATTCTGCTTTGCGCCTCATTGTGGAGTATGCAGAATCATTTATATATAAATAACCTCTTCGTTAAATGACATCCCTTTTTTTTGTTTTCCTCTTAGGAAGTTCTATGAGGAGTCTCATGAAGCTGGATCTCTTAATGATGAAAGTCGTGGCTTGTATATCCATGAAGAGTTTAGCAAGATGTCTCTGGATAAAGTGTGGGAGGATGAGCATTATGTCACGTTACAGGACGCTGGGAGGTACGTTTCCAGTGACCGTCCCCACAAGCGCAACCTATTACATTCCAACATATATTTAGGCGAACAAAGTGTTTCGGTGCAACCTGTTTGAAAGTGTCAATATACAATAAAGTGAAGTCAAATGCTTTTGTGATAAAAATATAAAATGTAAACAACCTGTTATTGGTTGAGGTGCTGCTCCAGATACTGTTCTAGGGTCAAAGAACGCACTCTAGACACGCACTCTAGACACGCACTCTAGACACGCACTCTAGACACGCACTCTAGACACGCACTCTAGACACGCACTCTAGACACGCACTCTAGACACGCACTCTAGACACGCACTCTAGACACGCACTCTAGACACGCACTCTAGACACGCACTCTAGACACGCACTCTAGACACGCACTCTAGACACGCACTCTAGACACGCACTCTAGACACGCACCTCTCGGATATGTGGAGAAAAAAATTACACAAAATAGTGTAACACACAGTAGTATAAAAAATTGATCAGAAAAACACCAGTAAACCAGCGTTAAATGTAATCACACATTGCTAACTCTTACAGCTTTAATAGCCAGTTAATGGTATTCAGCTGATTATGATATGCTGGGGTCAGACACTGGCTCCAGGCAAGGTATGAAAAAAGAGAAAATGCCAACATGGCATAATACTGTTCAAGCATTTAATAAGTGAAGGAAAATAAAATCAATGCACTCACGTTGATCCGGCCGAGAAAGCCGGACACCGGTGAAACGCGTAGGGCAATTTGCGTTTTGTTCCTGGCGCCATTGGAGAGCCTGTGAAGCCTGAATCCCTGAGATCAATTTCCATCTATTCATCTCTCGTGGAGGGCAGTAAGCAGGGAGAGACTGGACATTGATTGCTGGACCCTCCGAGCTCACAATGCTTTTATTCAATGTACAATGTGTGTGTATTGATTTTATTTCCCTTTACTTATTAAATGTCTTGGAGAAAATGCCAAGACATTAATACTTTCCTCATTTCATACTTTGCTTACCTGGAGCCATTGCCTGACCCCTGCATATAATCTGCATATCTTTAACTGGTTCCTAAAGCTGAAAAGAATTCGCAATGTGTGATTGCATTGATTTTATTTCCCTTTGCTTATTAAATGTCAAATGACTAATCTTAGTCTAAATGACTAATATCTACTTTATCTTTGTATACACTGTATATGTGTATATATACGACAGTGATCTGACAGCAAAAGTAGAGGAGCTCCTGTATTTTAGTCTTACAATGTATTTAATGTGAATTGTAACAAAGATCAGATTTGTAGGTGCCTGGGATGCTCTTTAACTAGTAATGCCATTTTTAATGATTCTTTTAATGTACTGATCATTCTTTGGTTGCTACATGTACAATACCTGCTAAAAGGTGCAATTGGAGGGTATGATGCAGTACCAATATTACGTGGCACCCTCCTTGGTGAACAAATGCCTTGTTTTGAAGTATTTTGGACACTGCCTTTGAGGAAGATTATTTATCCAAGGTCTGAAAAACTTCTCCAAATAGTTACATCCTCAGTAATCCTATTCCTGCTCCAACACCTGCTGGGAGGTATTTAACCCGAAGTATTAATGCAAATTCCGGTGGTACGCTTATCTATCTCTCATTTGCTTTGTGAATTAAATTCGCAGTTGAACTAATTACCAAAGACCTTCAATGCCATTTTATTCGCCTGGTTAAGTATTTGTTCCTTCTCTTTGAACAGCTCGCCGAATAAAGTTACAGTTCTTAAATCTGGTAATGCGATCGAGACCTTCACTCCAACTGCGTATGTGGCCTACAGTCCGGCGGCTTCCGTTACTGTAAGTCACCCGTTTTAAACTGGGTTCCTTCTGTATGTAATTAGCCACAGGTCAGAATAAGCTCTTTATAGGTAAGATGCAAGAATGTGGTAAAATGCGGAGAAATTGTTTAACTGAAGGTGGTATGTCGGTTCTGGAATATCATCCTGGATGGCCCTCCGCCGACTGAAACTTAACATGGCAAAAACAGAGCTCCTCATAATTCCTCCCAAACCTGGTCCTACTACCTCCTTCCACATTACTGTTGGAAATACGATCATTCACCCAGTAGCCCAAGCACGCTGCCTAGGGGTTACACTTGATTCCTCACTCTCATTCTCCTCTCATATTCAAAACGTTTCTAAAACTTGCCGCTTTTTCCTTCGCAATATCACAAAGATACGCCCTTTCCTCTGTTACTCAACTGCTAAAACTCTGACTCAGGCCCTCATTCTCTCCCGTCTCGATTACTGTAACCACCTGCTGTCCGGCCTTCCTGCCTCTCACCTGTCTCCCCTACAATCTATCCTAAACGCTGCTGCCAGAATCACTCTACTCTTTCCTAGATCTGTCTCCGCGTCTCCCCTCCTGAAATCCCTCTCCTGGCTTCCGATCAAATCCCGCATCTCACACTCCATTCTTCTCCTCACTTTTAAAGCTTTACACTCTTCTGCCCCTCCTTACATCTCAGCCCTAATTTCTCGTTATGCACCATCCCGACTCTTGTGTTCTGCTCAAGGATGTCTTCTTTCTACCCCCTATGTATCTAAAGCCCTCTCCCACCTTAAACCTTTCTCACTTTCTGCCCCGCACCTCTGGAATGCCCTTCCCCTCAGTACCCGACTAGCACCCTCTCTATCCACCTTTAAGACCCAACTTAAGACGCACTTGCTTAAAGAAGCATATGAATAGCACTGTGGATAATCCTGGACACATGATACATAAAGCTTGGCCCCCTGCAGACGCACTTACCAGAACTCCCTCCTACTGTCTCTGTACGTTCTCCCTACCTACCAATTAGACTGCAAGCTCCTCGGGGCAGGGACTCCTCTTCCTTAATGTTACTTTTATGTCTAAAGAACTTATTCCCATGACCTGTTATTTATATTATTTGTTATTTATATGATTACAACATGTATTACTACTGTGAAGCGCTATGTACATTAATGGTGCTATATAAATAAAGACATACAATACTTCTCTTTAACATTACAAATGCACACTCGGCTGCCTCGCTAACATACCCAAGTATCCCATTCTTGGATAATACTATGACCAAGAAGCCGACCAGGATGAAACTTGCAGTAAGGCTATGGCCCAAGTCTTTAACTCGCAGAGTTAAATCAAAGCAAAATGATTTTCTGGTGTTAATAATTTTGCTGTGAAGAGCTGTGCAGTGTTTGGCCTCCTGTTCTATAGAGTTGAGTTGCTGAAGGTACAATGCACTAGTTTCAACAAAAAAGTTTTTTTTTGTTTGTAATGCTACCTGCGAGTATAGGTTTGTATCTTTTATTGTTTATTGCTGTAGCTGTTCTGCAAAGTGTGTGCAGTGATCCTCCCCTCAGCAGTGAGTGAAGGGAACACACAGCCACTCACGTTTACCTGGGGTCATTACATATCTAATGCACTTTTTAAGCTTGGATTGAATTGATAATTTACACAGATCTATTTTCTCCAGGGAAATCTGGTGTTTTGCAATTATGGTCGCAAAGAAGACTTTAAAACCCTGCAAGAAATTAAAATGGATCTCGATGGAAGTATAATCCTTGTACGTTCTGGATTAATCAGCTTTTCTGAAAAGGTAATCATTGTGTAATGTCTAAAATTGCTGTATACTAGTAATGAAAACATTCTGAGGACTCTTGAAGCAATTAAACTACCGACTTTTCTTCCGCTCACCCACTAAGGTTGCAAATGCAGAACTCTTCAAAGCAATCGGTGTACTGATCTACCCTGACCTGTCTGACTACACATACCCTGGGGTGGAGAGGACTATAGAGTCACCTTTTGGACACGTAAGTTCCTCGCTTGTCCTGGCTGATTTTGAAGAGCATGAAGTGTTGACATTGTGTGACTGTTTGCTTGTGTTTCAGGCTCACTATGGGACTGGTGATCCATACACACCCGGCTTCCCATCTTTTAACCACACACAGTTCCCTCCATCCAAGTCCTCAGGGCTCCCAAAAATTCCAGTTCAAACCCTCTCAAGCGACGACGGCAAGAAACTGCTAGAGTAAGGACATGGCGTTTTCTTCCTGGGCTTGGCGTTTTCTTCCTGGGCTTGGCGTTTTCTTCCTGGGCTTGGCGTTTTCTTCCTGGGCTTGGCGTTCCTTTATCAGTAGGGTGTAATGCATTTACTAGCTCCCTGAGCTGGTGTAACTTGGGGTATGATTCAATATGGCCTGCAGTCGGCCAGACACTGCCATTCATTCCAGTCAGTGGCCTTCATTTGCCACTTCTGAACATATTAAATGCAGCCCTAAGACTGAAATGTGCAGTTGTTGTCTTTGCTATGACTGAAGCTCGGTGTCAATATTTGTGACCAGATGCGGCACTTTCTTTCTTCCATTGTTGTAAAAAATCTGTTGGAACGGAAGTGTTTATTTCACTTGGCCGGTGAAGTACATTCTCATTCTCTCCCCTGCTCCTCGCACAAGTGTAAGGTAATGTTTGTTCTGTTCCTCAGGAGACTGGAGGGAGATGCGTGCCCCAGCGCCTGGCCGCGGTGCAGGCTTGGCCCACAGCTTAAAGATGCAAACGGCATTAAACTGGAAGTGAACAATGCTATGGCCGAGAAGAAGATTCACAATGTCTTCGGGGTTATCCGAGGCTTCGATGAGCCAGGTAAATGCAGACTGCGCAGTTATACGTGTGACCTGTGCGTTCTGAAGGAGTAGAAGCAAAGAAGAATTGAAACCAGGTAGTTTGATTTAGAGAACTAAATTGTTAGTTGGCAGCCACACAATGCACATCTTGCCATGTGTACCATATGTGCACTTGCAGCAGCTGTTCCAGGGAGCGTATCACTGTGGGAAATATGAACAGGTGGTCTCTTTGGCATTTTCGGTTGCCAATGTCCCAAATTGCCTCTCTAAAATGGTTAATCTGAAGAAAGTACTGCTCACTGAGCACAGGCACTGGGTTGGATTAGTGGGGGAGCTGTGCCTCAGAACCAGGAAGCGGTAGCTGGGTAACAGTTAGATGGGGATAGAGGCCAGTTCTGATCTGACCCATGCCAATAGATTTGCCAGATTTGCGTAAAGCTATTGTGTGAGTCAGGGCAGGAATGGCAATAGTGGGGGAGACACATTGCTCTGCGGGAATAGTTCTTCCAGCACAGAAGGGGTTTGAGATTATTCAAGGCCTAGGCAGGTGGTGATGGTAGGGAACTCCATCATTAGGAAGGCAGAGGGAAGCCACACCGGGGCGGCAGCTGGTGTAGGAAGGTTAATGCATGGCTAAGAAAGTGGTGTATCCAGTTGTGTGACTGTTTCACCACAAGCTTTAGTATGTACAGATGTGGCCACTTAATACTGGGGCTGCTAGCTCATGTGCTGCACTCACTTCTGCCTTCCAGATCGCTATGTAGTGGTGGGTGCCCAGCGGGACGCATGGGGTCCAGGAGTAGCCAAGTCAACTGTTGGCACTTCCATCCTCATGGAACTGGCTCGTCTGTTATCTGATCTGGTGAGAACAGGTACGTGCAAATTTCTACTGCCATTTTATGCAGAAACCATTGGATTTCTTGTTTTAAGAAATCACATGCAATATTTTTATATAATAAAAAATGATCTTTGCTTAAAATGATACATTATACAAAGCTTTAATAATTTGTGTCCTGCTTTTCATTGAGCAATACAGGATGGTTTTTGTCAGTGAAAGTGACTTTAGACGAAATGGAGCAATTTGTTCTAGATAAGTCTTGTAGGGAAGATGTTAACTAGCCACCCAGTATGTCCTCGCGTTTGGGCTTCACCAGAACGTGGGTTGAATCTGCAGCAAAAAATTATATCAAATGCATTTGAGTAAAATTCATGGTGGGTGTTCTAGTTCTATGTACCCCTCTTATATTGCAGATGGTTATAAGCCCAGGCGAAGCATTGTGTTTGCAAGTTGGGGTGCTGGCGAGTTTGGAGCTGTTGGCGCCACAGAATGGCTGGAGGTATGTAACGCTAATCTTTTGCTGTGAAAGTTAATAGAAATGTTTCCGAATAATCTCCTATTCGGCGTCCGCATTGCCACCGCGTTCTGTAAGGTTGGTGAACCTTAAGAATTGTGATCTTGCTGTACCATCTAGGTCAGGAGCGCTCAAACATTTTGTCTGCGCCTCCCTGTCTGCCCTAAACCCCGCCCTGTTTTCGGCCCCCCATAACTTTTCTCCGGCGTCACCTGTCATGTGACGTCGCGTTTCCATGGCAGCGAGTGGCATTTTAACATTGGTTGCCAGAAGCCGCCGGAGACAAGGTAAGAGGGAGTTGGAGGCCTTCCACACGCTTCCCTTGCATTTCATTTACATGTTGTGGGGAAGAACGCAAAGCCTCTAAGTGCCGGCTCTCTTCCCCCCCAGAAAATGTTGCTCCCCTCCCTGTGCGCTCCCCTGATCTAAGCCACTGATCCCCAAGGGGAAGAGTCAATCAGCAGAGAAATGAATACCAGAAGTGCAGGAGTGAAACACTGACTGGAAGAGGGCATTTGTTCTTTGTTTTTTAAAATTGATATCCAAAAAAAACAAAAAAACTAAAACACGGGTATTTTACAGTACAGAGACCATTTGGCGTTATTTATAGTCCTATAAATCATTGTCGGACGTGCAGGCTAAAAGCTTCTTGTTTGTATGCTGCTTAGAAGGAAATGTATGTACTTAGATGGTCAATGCTGAAGGAGAGAGTCTGCCACGGACATTTCTCAAAGTAGATTCTGTTTTATTTAAGCAGAGAACACAATTGGGATAAATAGTGCAGCTTTACCCTTGTGTGATGAGGGACCAACACCCCGGTGTAGACACACAATCTCTCCCAAAGCACGTGTGTACTTCTAAATAAGCGTTACTCTACATCACTCTCATTCTTGCACATGCTGTCCCCACCCTGGCTTTCTCAGTTAGCCCTTTTCTCTAACCTTCCTTCCGTGGGTTAGTACAGAATCCCTGGATGCAGTGGGACTGTATGCTAGGAGATAATGGCGTCTGTGGGTTAGTGTGTAGCCGCTGGGTGGTCTTCTGTCTGTGGGTTAGTATGTAGGCGCTGGGTGGTCTTCTGTCTGTGGGTTAGTATGTAGGCGCTGGGTGGTCGTGTTTGGGGGTTAGTATGTAGGCGCTGGGTGGTCGTGTTTGGGGGTTAGTATGTAGGCGCTGGGTGGTCGTGTTTGGGGGTTAGTATCCACCACACCACCCTACGCTACATACTAACACACACACAGTCCACGAACACCCAGCGCCCCACCTCTCCGTACAACTACCCCAAACACAAACACCCAAGCGACCCTACATACTAACCCCCAAGAACACGACGCACACCACGCATACCCTACTAACACACCCCACAACCACGACACACACAGCTCAATCACACATACCAACCCACAAACACGACCACCCACCCACGGCTACATACTAACCCCACAACACGACCCACCCAAGCGCCTACATACTAACCCCCAACACGACACCCCAGCGCACATACATACTAACCCCAAACACGACCACACCGCGGCTACATACCTAACCCACACAACGACCACCCCAGCCGGCTACACTAACACCCCAAACACGACCACCCAGACCCAGCGCTACATCTAACCCACAAACACGACCCCCAGGCCCTCATACTACCACCCAACACGACCACACCCGCGCTACCTCATACTAACCCCACAAACCCTACCACCCAGCCCTACATACATAACCCCCCCTCACACCAAAAACCACCACGGCTACATACTAACCCACCCAAACAACGACCAACCCAGCGCCTCATACTACCACCCACAACACCGACCACCCAGCGCCTACATACTAACCCCACAACACGACCACCCACGCTACTAACATACTACCCCACAAACACGACCACCCAGCGCCTACATACATAACCCACAGACACACGACCAACACCCAGCGGCTACACATACTAACCAAACACGACCACCCAGCGCCACTACCTAACACCCAGACACGACCCCACCCCACGCCTACATACTACCCCCAAACACACACACACCCACGACACTACATACTAACACCCAAACACACGACCACCCACGCCTACATACATATAACCCACCAAACCCAGACCACAAAAGAAAGAAACCACTGAGGGGAGAAAGGGGGTCAAGGCG
>WSYH01001143.1:72164-95199 GCA_036426205.1 Ascaphus truei
CCTACATACTAACCCACAGACACGACCACCAGCGGCTACATACTAAACCACACGACACGAAAACCACAGCGCCATACATTTACTAACACACAGAACCGACCACCCCAGCGCCTAGAATTACTAACCCCCAAAACACGACACCCAGGAGCCTACATACCTAAACCCACAGACAGACCACCCAGCGGAGAAAGAAGAAAACAAAAACAAGAAAACAAAGAGCCTAAAATACCGTAAAACACAAAAAAGACAACCCAGAGGCACATAATAACCCAAAACACGGACCAACCAGCGCCACATACTAACCACAACACGGACCCACCCAGAGCGGCTCATAATAACCCACGACACGACCACCCAGCGCCTACATACTAACCCGAAAACACAACCACCCAGCGGAACATTACTAACCCACAAACACGACCACCCAGCGCCTACTACTCAACCCACAGACACGGGACCACCCAGCGGCTACATCCAACCCACAGACACGGACCAACCCCCGCGCCTACTACTAACCACGACACGACCACCCAGGCGCCTAATACTAACCCCCAAACCACGACACAGCGGCTACATCTAATCCCCCAAAAAAAAAAAAAAAAACGAAAAAAGCGAATGAAAATAATAACACACAAAAAAGGACCCACCCAAGCGCTACATACGTAACCCCCAAACACGACCACCAGCGCCTACATACTACCCCCCAAAACACGACAACCAGCGCCTAATACTAAACCACGACAGACGACCACCCGCGCCTACATACTAACCACCGACAGACACGACCACCCAGCGGCTAATACTACCCCCAAACACGACCACCCAGCGGCTACATTACTAACCCCCAAACACGACCCACCAAGCGCCTCCATACTAACCCACAAACGACGGGACCACCAGGCCTACATTTACTAACCCCAAAAACACGAGCCATCCCAGCGGCCTCCTAAATACAACCCCCCAAACCCGACCCACCCAGCGCCACATACTACCCACAAACACGACCACCCAGCGGGCTTACCCATACTAACCCCCAAACACGACCACCCCACCGCATACATACTAACCCACAACACAAGACATTCCCCTTGTCCACCCAGCGGCTAAATACAACCAACAGCACGAAACAACAAAGAGGAGAAAGAAGGAAACAAAAAAAAAGAAAACCAAGAGAAGACAGAAGACACAACCAAAAACGGACCACCCGGCATACATACTAAAACCCAAAAAAGAAAACCAACAGCGACTACATACAACCCCTAAAACAACGACCCACACAGCGGTACATACTAACCCCAGACCGGACCACACACCGCGGCTACATACTAACCCCAACACGACCACCCCAGCGGCTACATACTAACCCACACAAACACGACCACGCACGGCATACATGGACTAACCCCAAACACAACCACCCCAGCGCCTACATAACTAAACCACCCAAGACACGACCACCCCTCGGCTACATCTCTACCCAAACCTACCATAAAAACCTCTACATAGTACACAAGACCCCCACACACGACATGTACATACTAACCCCCAAACATACCACACCAGCTAGTCGCCTACATACTAACCCCCACGCCAACACGACCTACACCCAGCGTCCTACAACGTACAACCAACAACCCCACTCGACTAACCACGACCACCCAGCGCTACATACTAACCCAAAACGAGACCACCCCACGCGCTACATCACTAACCCACAGACACAGGACCCCCAGCGCCTAAATACTAACCCCCAAACACGACCACCCAGCGCCTACATATAACCCCAAAACCCGGAACCACCCAGCGACTCATACTAACCCCCAAACACGACCACCCAGCGCCTACTACTAACCCCTAAAACGACCACCCAGCGGTACATACTAACCCACCAAACACGACACCAGCGGCTTACCTACTAAACCCCCAAACACGACCCACCAGCGCCTTACATACTAAACCCACAAACCGACACCCAGCGGCTACATATAACCCCCAACACACAACCACGCCAGCGGTACATAATTAACCAAACAAACCACGACCACACAGCGGATACATACTAACCCCAAAACACAACCACCCAGTATAGTGCTGTACCATACTAACCCCGTAAACACGACCACCCAGCGCCACCCCATACATAATAACCCAACCAAAACAAAACCACCCAGTGCCTACATACTAAACCCCAAACACAAACCACCAGCGCCGACATACTAACCCCCACACACGACCCAACCCAAGCCTACTACTAAACCCCCAAACACAACCACCCAGCGCCTACATACTAACCCCAAACACGGACCACCCAGCGCCGACACACTAACACCCAAACAAGAAAACCAGCGCATACATACTAAACCCCAAACACGACCACCCCCGCGCCCTACATGACTACCCACAAACACGGACCACCCAGCACCCTACATACAACCCCCAAACACGACACCAAGCGCCCTACATACTAAACCCACAAAACACGACACCCAGCGGGCTTACATACTAACCCCCAAACACGGATCCACCCAGCGGCACATACAACCCCCAAACACAACAACCCAGCGCGTACATACCTAAACCCCACCCGAAAAGACAAAAAATCAAAGAGACGGCCTACATACTAACCAACAAAAACAAGACCACACAGCGGCTACATAGTAAACCCACAAAACACAAAACACCCAGCGGCTACATACTAACCCACAGACACGACCACCAGCGCGCCTACATACTAACCCCTAAACACGACCACCCAGCGCCTACATAACCCACAAACACAAACCCACCCAGCGGCTACATACTAACCCACAGACACGACCACCCAGCGCGCAGACATTTTACTAACCCTAAACACGACCACCAGCGCCTACATACGAACCCACAGACACGGAAAAAAGAGAGGAAGACAAAGAAAAACAGAAAAAAGAAATAAAAAAAGAGAGAAGAACAAAACAAAAAGAAGAAAAAAAGAGGATAAAATAAGAAAAAACAAACACGATCAAAACAGAGGCTAAATAAGAAACAATAAAAAAAGTACAACCCAGCGCCCTACATACCCACAAACACGAACACACACAGTGAGCCTAATACTAACCCCAACACGACCACCCAGCGCCTAATACTACCCCCAACACAACCCACCCAGCGGGCTACATTACTAAACCCACAGACACGACCCACCAGCGCGCACTACATAATAACCCCTAAACACGACCACCCAGGCCTACATCTAACCCCCAACACAACCACCAGCGGCTACATACTAACCCACAGCACAGACAAGACCACACCAGCGAGCCCTAAATAATAACCCATCTAACACGACCACCCAGCGCTACATACTAACCCACAGACACGACCAACCAGCGCGCCTAACATTATAACCCCTAAACAGACCACCAAGCGCATACATAAACCCACAACACGACCAACCCAGCGGCACATACGACCCACCAAACACGACCACCCAGCGGCTTACATACTAAACCCTAAACACGACCACCGCGCCTACATAACCCACAAACACGACCACCCAAAGCCCCGACGCATACATGCTAACCCCCAACCACGACACCACCAGGCCACTAACTAACCCCCAAAACGACAACCCGCCGACTCATACTAACCCCCAAACAGACCACACCAGACGCCTACATACTAACCCCCAACACGACCACCCAGCGGCTTCTACATACTAAACCCCCAAACAGATAACACAACCCACCCGCCTACATACTAACCCGCCAAAACAAACGACAACCCAGCGGCTACATACTAACCCACACAACACAACCACCCAGCGCCTCCTACAACTAACCCCAAAACACAGACCACCCCAGCGATACATACTAACCCCCAAACACACACACCCAGCGGCCTACATACAACCCCAAACACGAGCCACACCGCACGCCTACATACTAACCCAAAACACGACCACCCCAGAAGCAGCCTACATACTAACCCCCAAACACGACACACCAGCGCCTACATACTAACCCACAGACACGACCAACCAGCGACTAACATACTAACCCCCAACAGACCACCCCAGACGGCACATACTAACCACAAACACGACCACCCAGCGGACTACATACACTAACCCAACAAGACACCCCGCGGCTACCTACTAACCACAAACACGACCACCCAGCGGTACTACCCGAACACAGCGCCTAACAACCCCCAAACACGACCACCCAGCGCCTACATACTAACCCCCCAAACACGACCACCCACGCGGCTACATACTAACCCCACAAACAGACCACCCAGCGCCTTACATACTAACACCCAAACACGACCACCCAGCGCCTACATACTAACCCACAACACGAACCACCCAGCACCACATACTAACCCCCCAAACACGACACCCAGCGCCTACATACTTAAACCCCAAAACACGACACCCAGCGGCTACATACTAACCCCCAAACACGACACACCAGCGCTACATACTAACCACAAACACGACCACCCAGCGGCCTACATACTAACCCACAAACACGACACCACCCAGCGCTACACACTACCACAACACGACCACCCGCGCCACATACCTACCCCCAAACACGACCACCCAGCGCCTACATACTAACCCACCAAACCACGCCACCCAGCGCTACATACTAACCCCAAAAAACGACCACCCAGCGCCAATACTAACCCAAGACCACCCAAACGCCACTAACAACACGACCACCCAGCGGCTACATACTAACCCCCAAACACGGACCACCCGACGCTACATACTAACCCCAACACAACCACCCAGCGTACCTACTAAACCCCAAACACGACCACCAGCGGCCTACATACTAACCCCACAAACACGAGACCACCCAGAGCCTACATTACAACCCCCAAACAAGACCACCCAGCGGCTACCATACTAACCCCCAAACACGACCCCACCAGAGCCTACATACTAACCCAAAACACGAACCACCAGCGCAATACTAACCCACAAAACGACACCCAGCGGCTACATACTAACCCACAGACACGACCACCCAGCGCCTACATACTAACCCAGACACGACCACCCAGCGCCTACATACTAACCCCCAAACACGACCACCCAGCGGCTACATACTAACCCCCAAACACGACCAACCAGCGCATACATACAGAACCCCAAAACACGACCACCCAGCGCCTACTAATAACCCACAGACGAGACCACCCAGCGGCTACATACGAACCCACAAACAGACGCACTCCGGCTAGCATACAACCCCCATAACACGCACCCAGCGCCTACATTAAACCCACAAACCACGACCACCACGGCTACATATACCACAGGACACGACCACCAGAGGCTCATAATAACACCCCAAACACGAACGAAACCCCCAGCGGCTAATATAAAACAAAAACAAGACCACCAGAGATAACATACTACCCAAAACCAACGACCACCCAGCGCCTACCATTACTACACCACCACCAAACACGATACCCAGCGGCTACTTGGGGGTTAGTATGTAGGCGCTGGGTGGTCGTGTTTGGGGGTTAGTATGTAGGCGCTGGGTGGTCGTGTTTGGGGGTTAGTATGTAGGCGCTGGGTGGTTGTGTTTGGGGGTTAGTATGTAGGCGCTGGGTGGTCGTGTTTGGGGGTTAGTATGTAGGCTCTGGGTGGTTGTGTTTGGGGGTTAGTATGTAGGCGCTGGGTGGTCGTGTTTGGGGGTTAGCATGTAGGCGCTGGGTGGTCGTGTTTGTGGGTTATTTAGGCGCTGGGTGGTCGCGTTTGGGGGGGTTAGCAGATTTTGTTAGTCGGGTAATTGTGTAGTAAAATTATTTGTCTTCTGCATTAAAACATTAGCCCATCCCTTGCTGGTTCATGATTGCAGTATCCTCACATTACTCCGTTACTGTCTTCTGAGAATGTAACAATGCTAATGTGTAGGTAAATATTGTCTCGTACACATTACATAGGGAACATCTAGGCGAATGTTCCCCCAGCAATGTAAAACCTGTCTGGCTGCCTTGTGCATTAATATACTTCAGTGCCAGTATAATTTTACCCCACTACTTACAGCTCTTTTTAAGAGATTTGTCTCATGTTAAAAACTTGACTGTCAGAGGGGTTTAAATGCCTTACTTCGTTGGTGATAAGTTTAAAGTACTAAAAGGCATACATCCGATTTTAAGAAATGACTGCTAAGTTAAAGCACAAACATTTTATCTCCTCAGTCTGTTTTGTGGCCATCTATAAAGCTGCCACATCTGACATGGCGAGAGCCTCAAACAAATGCTTTTTAAAGTAGGTAAAACAAACGCTTTTCAGAGCTGGTGCTAACGCTGTTAGAAAGCTGAAAGTGTTTGCAAGCTGTGGTAAGACCGGCAAGGTGAACCGTTACAGATGCCTGTCCTTGTTTGTAAGTGCTCTGTAAAACCTCTCATTGTGTCCCTCTTCTATTCCAGGGGTACCTGACCACTTTGCATCTCAAGGCATTTTCATATGTCAATCTTGATTCTGCTGTCCAAGGTACTGGCTAGGCTTTGTGTATATATCTGTGTGTGTATATGTACTATAGGTCTGTGCCTGAACTCAGTGAGAATAGATGTATAGATAATAACCCCTTCAGTAAGTGGCAGTGCTAACCTATTGGGTCTGACACACCACACACACACACCACACACACACCACACACACACACCGCACACACACACCACACACACACACACCACACACACCACACACACACACACCACACACACACACACCACACACACACACCACACACACACCGCACTCTGTTGTAGATGTAATAAAGTTAATCTTCTTCCCAAACAGTCATTCCTACTCATTAGTGTACATACCAAGAGCACAAATGACAGGTTCCTAATGGCCAAACGCCAATTACGTTATTAAAAAAATAGCTCCGTCTTCAAATTCTACAACAGACTTGGAGCCTCGTGTGTTTTATTTACAATACTGAACCTGCGTTTCTGCCCTAAAAGTATCTGCCTGTAGCTCTGAGCTGAGCAATGGGCCTAGGGACTTTAAACACAGAAGGGATACACTGTATCCTACATCCTACTGATGATGATTTGCATGTGAGGCTTCCATATGAACCTGGTTGACTTGAACATTTCTTAGCACCTTAACTGCCAGAAAGGCAAAGCAAGTAAACCAATGTCTGACTCTGCAGGTAGAAAACAGCATGCACATTGTACACTGCTTTATAGTTTAGAACGTCGGTAACTAAGCCGTTTGCTGCTTGTTCACTTGCTACAGGTGCAGGTTCCTTCAGCGTTTCGGCCAGTCCTCTGATGTATAATGTGATTGAGAAAACCATGAAAGAGGTGAGACACTGGTTATATGTATATGGGGGGGAGGGGGAGGAGAGAAGGTTTAATAAAATAGTGAAGCCCTGTGTGACCCGGCGCCCCTGTCTAAGACTTCTGGTTATAACTTTCCCAATGTTGTCCCTTTTTTTTTTACAGGTCAAAGATCCCGCGAAGACTGATTACACTATTTATGCGAAACTTGGTACACAGGCTTCCAACTGGATACAGAACATGTAAGCCCCGAGGGAAAGTAATTTGCTCGCTAGTGTAACTTTACGTTTAGTATTTGGTAAAAGAAAAACACGGGTGTCCTTCTGTAGTCAACATCAAGTTGGTAATAAAAATACCCTTGTGTTCTAGCGCTAAAGAGCGAGCGATTACAAGGTGCGTTCTGCTTCGCTCAGAGCAGTGTTTCATTCTGTTTTGGTTTCTTCCAGTGTGGTCCCACTTACAATGGAGAACGCGGCTTACCCCTTCCTCGCCTACTCTGGTATCCCATCTGTTTCTTTTTGTTTCCAGAAGGTAGGTTTCATATGCACAAGCGGGAGAATAAGGGCAGCAAAAACGATAGAGGCTCTAGGACAGTGTTTTTAAACCGGGGTTCCCCAAAGGCTTCCCCAGGCACCCCCAAAGGCTTCCCCGGGCACCCCCAAAGGCTTCCCCGGGCACCCCCAAAGGCTTCCCCGGGCACCCCCAAAGGCTTCCCCGGGCACCCCCAAAGGCTTCCCTGTAATTTTCCAGTCATTGTAATATGGCACCAAATGCAGAAGAGTTTACAATGCGTCTGATCTCTGACTCTCTGTTAGAGGCTTGCAGTAACTCCGAATTTCTCACCGAGTTCCTTAACCAAAAAAAAGTTTCAAACTATTGTTCTAGAGCAGGGGTGGGCAACTCCAGTCCTCAAGGGCCACCAACAGGTCAGCTATTGGGGATATCCCTGCTTCAACACAGGTAGTGCAATCAGTGGCTCAGTCAAAGACTGAGCCTCTGAGCTGCCTCTGCTGAAGCAGGGATATCCCCAATACCTCACCTGTTAATGGCTCTTGAATAGAACCAGTGCTGTATGGTGCTCCAACACGAACAGCAGCAATAGTAAGTTGTATTTGTGGCACAGTCTTGTATGGGATACCCCTCCAATAAAGCGTGATGAAGCTGGAAAAAATTGTCCCCAAAAGATGTCCGACTGGTGTACTGAAATCCCACGTAGCAATGTAGTAAGGGTATTGCATCAACCACCTGCCGGTGACCAGTACTATTAAAACATCTGAATATAGGAGAACAGTAAATCCCTAACCCTAAACAATAAATGTCCAGGAATCCAAATCACAAGGTATAGAACAAAGGAATGAACTCACGCGAGACGTGTATCCTCAGGTAATGGTGAGTCGGCTGTATCCAAAGGTCCAGGGGTAAGAGTGTGCATCCGTCTGCAGAGATCAATAGACGGGAGGAAGGAGAAAAACGGAGCACTACATCCAGTGCTTGTGAGCCAGCTTCTGAGCCAGCACTGGATGATGTGCTCCGTTTTTCTCCTTCCTCCTGTCTAATGGCTCTGGAAACCTGCAGTTGCCCACCCCTGCTCTAGATAAAAGTTTAGTGATTTCCATTGTATTCTTTCTGTGTTGCAACCTCTTTGCTCGGTTTGCTGCCAGATGTATAATAAGTGAAGAGCAACGAAATCTTTCAGCTTTATTTTCTCTGTAGGATAATAAGCCCTATGCTTATCTCGGCACTAAAATGGATACCCTGCAGAACCTCAAGCAGTTGTTGAACGCCGACTTTGACCGTGTGTGCCGGACTGCGGCGGAGTTTGCTGCGCAGATAATTCTGCGCCTGACTCATGATAGCACACTGCCGCTGGATTACAGCAGGTACAGCAAGGAGCTGCTCGATTCCGTGATGGCGCTTAACAAGTACGCAAGGGATATAAAGGTACGGTTTGTTGTGACACGGATGTAGAGGGAGAGATGGGAAGAGCAGCGCTTTGCTGGTGTCTGAAATATATCTCCTCCCTGGAATATAATTTGCTTCTGTCACTTAAATTTACGCACATATGGCCTCTTCCCTGAAGAACTTACAATCTTATTTTGTTCTTGGGGCGCAAGGAGAACTGTTACTAGTGACAATGGGCAAGTCAGACACCCAAGTTCAAAGGCCAGGCCTATTGCAGCACAGCTACATTTTCTTGACTATGCTTTTTAATCGAGAAGCCGACATGAGTTTAAATCGTGTTCATGTCTTGCCTCCTGAACATCTCCCCTTCAAAAAAAAATAATTTGTGTTAATCATGATTTTCTTCATCTCAAGTGTGTGAAGTTAGCATGGTAAGTAAGAGGAAAGAAAGAATCCCTTTAGTGTGGCACTAGAAGAAATACACCCTAATTAAACTATAAATTGTATTTAACTGATTAAAATAAATGTTTGAGAAAACCACATAATAAA
This sequence comes from Ascaphus truei, assembly GCA_036426205.1. NCBI lineage: Eukaryota > Metazoa > Chordata > Amphibia > Anura > Ascaphidae > Ascaphus > Ascaphus truei. The sequence goes on from WSYH01001143.1 coordinate 81,912, forward strand.
CAAACATACAAAAATATTTAAAAGAGAAGGAGAGGTGGATAGGTGTGTTGTGGAGGTGTACTTATATATATAATATCTCTCTATTAATACTTAATAAACCCTAGGAGTGGGTGATCTCTATACTAAATAGGTATAGGTACAATGATCTTTCCCCTTAAACCAAAGCAAGGGAAAGAGGTACAAGCAGTGAATGTACTTAATGTGGGCTGGAGTGTGAGTGCTAGTATAATGGTGGGATGAGTGTAAGCAGCCATACACCACGCTAGATATCAGAATACCATGTTGTAAGCTCTATTGCGACAGTTGTTGTGAGACCAGCCACATTCATGCTGATATAATAGACAACCCTAAGGTACTGAGTGCTCATTGCTGCCCTACGGACGCAGTTACGAAGCACTACAAGTGTATGGACCACACACTCACCGATGGCACACGTGACGGTGACGTCAGACGTACCATACGACGTTGGTCCACCGTTCAACTGGATTCATCGGGGGGGCGCCAATCTGCTTGACCTCTTCCTGCGGTGTTTTACAGGGGGACAAGATATATGTAACCTAATCCTAGAGTTATAGAGATCACCCACATCCAGGGTTTATTAAGATAGTATTAATAGAGAGGTATTTATATATATAATTACACCTCCACTAAAACACCCTACACACCTGCTCAGTCTTTAAAATTTTTGTATGTTGGTTGTTAGGTGGTTCTCCAAACAATTTATTTGAATTATAATAAAAGTTTTAAGTTTATTAGGGGTATTCTTCTAGTGCCACGATAAAGGGATCTTTCTTTCCTTTACTCACTGTGCAAATATTCCCTGTGAGCATACCACCCTCCAGACAATTGTTTGGATTATCCTTCCCGGCTGAAGCAGAGTTAAAATCTGCAGCTTCCAACTGCGTGCAGATTTCTTTTCGGTTAAGGTAGCATGGTAACCTTATGCAAGGGGGAGGAGAGATCCAATCTGTATAGATCTCTTTAAATGATGCACAGCCTGCTTGACGGGGTTTTCCGTATGTTTTTGCACGCTCGTTATTTATCAGGACCGTACTCGGTGTGGCTGTGCTTGTGGATTAAATACCCAATCATGTTTGGGACCTCCACTTTTCAACCATTTTCAGCAGATGTGGAATCTCAGGTCGGCCCTTACAGCATTGCAATAAGGCACTAATGAGATGGGGTTACCGTCAGCCTCTGGCACTTGACCTCTGCTGACAATTATCTGAGTGGTCAAAAGGTGCATTGTTCTTTACCCAAAGGGGTCTCCAGTACTGAATCCTCCACACTGAAAAGGTTTTTATCACATACTCCAAATGTATGATCGTCGCCTGCACCTGGGCAGCACGGCTGTGTCTGCGTCATGCCTGCACTGGCAGGCTACGGCTGTGTCGGCTGTCACTGCCTGCCCCTGGGCAGCACGGCTGTGTCGGCCGGCCGACTGGGCAGCAGGCTGTGTTGCGACTGCCAGACATGGCAGCGCGGCGTGTTCTGCGTGCCCTGCACTGCGCAGCGGGCCGCGCTGCGCTCAGGTCCTGCCTGCACCTGGGCGCAGAACGGCTGTGCTGCGTCCTGCCACTGCCACCTGGCAGCCACGGCAGGTGATGCTGCGTCCTGCCTGCACCTGGGCAAGCACGGGTGCTGCGTCCTGCCTGCCACCTGGGCAGCACGGCTGTGTCATCTGCGTCTGCATGAATGGGCAGCACGGCTGTGCCTGTCCTGCCTGCACATGGGCGGGAACCGGCTGTGTCTGCGTCCTGCGACTGCAACCCCGGCGCAGCACGGAGTGTCGCGATGCTGACATGGGCAGAACGGTCGTGTGGTCTGGACCCTGGCTGCACCTGGGCAGCAAGGTTGTGTATGGTTTGCCTGCACTGGGCAGACGGCTGTGTCCGTCCTGCTGCACCTGGGCAGCACGGCTGTGCCATGACGTCCTGCCTGAGACCTGGGCAGCGACGGCTGTGAACTGCGTACCTCCCTGCAAGCACTGGGCCGCACGGCTGTGTCTGCAGTCCTGCCTGCAATGGGCCAGTAAGGCTGTTGCTTGCGTCTGGATGCACCTGGGCAGCACGGCTCGTTTGCTCTGCGTCCTGACTGCCACCCTGGGCCGCACGGCTGTGTCTGCGTCCTGCATGCACCTGGGCAGGGGTGTCTGCGTCCTCCTGCACCAGCACGGCTGTGTCTGCGTTCCACTGCCTGAACATGGGCAGCACGGTCTGGTCTGCGTCCTGCCTGCACATGGGAGCAAAGGCTGTGTCTGCGTCCGACCTGACCTGGGCCAGCAGCTGTGCTCTGCGTTGCCTGCACCTGGGCAGCACGGTGTGTCGCGTCCTGTGCACTGGGCAGCAGGCTGTGTTGCGTTGCCTGCACCTGGGCAGCACGGCTTTGCTTCGCGTACTGCCTGACACTGGGCAGCACGGCGTGTTGTGTCCTGCCTGCACCTGGGCAGCCGGCTGTGTACTGCGTCTGCCTGCACCGGGCAGCCATGACTGTCTCTGCGTCCTTGCCTGCCACCTGGGCAGCATGCTGTCTCTGTCGCCGCCTGAGGCAGAGAGTGCTGGCTGCTGTGCGCTCGGCGTCAGCGTCCTGCCTGCACCTGGGCGGAACGGCGTGTGTCTGCGTCTGCATCACTGGCGGCCCACAGGCTGTGTCTGCGTCCTGCCTGAACATGGGCAGCACGTGGTCTGCGTCCGCTGAACTGGGCAGCAAGGCTGTGTCTGTCACTGCCTGAACTGGGCAGCGCGCTTGTGTCTGAGTCTGCCGCTCACTGGGCGGCAAGGCTGTGTCTGGGTCCTGCATGCACCTGGGCAGCAAGGCTGTCTGCGTCCTGCTGCACTGGGCAGCACGGCTGTGTCTGCGTCATGCTGCACCTGGCAGCACGGACGGGCGCGCGTCTGCCTGCACCTGGCCGCGATGGGTGTCTGCGGTCCTGCCTGCACCTGGGCAGCACGGTGTCTGCGTCCGCCTGCAACCTGGGCAGAGGCTGTGTATGCGTCCTGCCTGCATGGGCAGCACGGCTGTGTTGCGTCATTGGCACTGGGCAGCACGGCTGTGTGGCGTCCCCCGCATGCACGCTGGCAGGCAAGGCTTGTGTGTCTGCGTCCGCCTGCACTCCGTGGGAGCACGGCTGTGCCGCGTCTGCCTGCACCTGGGCAGCAACGGCTGTGTATGCGTCTGCTGCACACTGGCTGCAGCGTTGGTCTGCGTCGCCTGCCACTGGGAGGCACGGGCTGCTGTGTCTGCGTCTGCCTGAACCCTGGGAGCACGGCTGTTTTGTCTGCGTGCCTGCAACACGGGCAGCACGGCTGCCCTGTGGCTGCGCTGCCTGACCTGCACTCAGCCGCACCTGGGGCAGACGGCTGTGTTGAGCGTCATGGTCACACCGGGGAGACGGTGTGTCTGCGTCCCAGCATGCACTGGGCAGCACGGCTGTGTTCTGGTCACTTGCCTGACACCTGGGCCAGGACGGCTTGTGTCTGCGTCCCGCATGCACATGGGCATGCACGGCTTGTCTGGTCCCGCATGCACATTGGGCAGCAAGCAGGTGTGCTGGGTCCCGCCCTGAACATGGGGGTCAGCAGGCTGTGTCTGCGCACCGACTGACAAATCTCTGGGAGACGCGGCTGGGTCTGCGTCCAGACCTTTTCACCTGGGCAGCACGAGCGGTGTTTGTCTGCGTCTGCCTGAATCTGGGCAGACCGCACGGCGTGCCTGCGTCCTGCCTGCAACTGGGCCACGAATACGGTGTCTTGTCTGCGTCCTGCCTGCACCTCGGGCAGCGACGGGCTGGGTGTCTTGAGGCGGCCTGCACTGGGCGGGCCACGCTGTGTCTGCGTCCTGCCGCACCTTGGGCAGCACCGGCTGTGTCTGCGTCCCGCCTGCACCTGGGCAGCACGGCTGTGTCTGCGTCCTGCCTGCACCTGGGCAGCACGGCTGTGTCTGCGTCCTGCCTGCACCTGGGCAGCACGGCTGTGTCTGCGTCCTGCCTGCACCTGGGCGGCACGGCTGTGTCTGCGTCCTGCCTGCACCTGGGCAGCACGGCTGTGTCTGCGTCCTGCCTGCACCTGGGCAGCGCGGCTGTGTCTGCGTCCTGCCTGCACCTGGGCAGCGCGGCTGTGTCTGCGTCCTGCCTGCACCTGGGCAGCACGGCTGTGTCTGGTTGTTAATCATTTTTGCCGTGGAACAGACCGTACTATATTTGTGTCTTGGCCATCGCTGCACATGCTTCTAATTCCCTTCTTGTTTGTGCAGGGTATGGGCCTTAGCCTGAGCTGGGTAAACTCTGCCCGGGGCGACTTCTACAGGGCAGCAAGTTCTCTGGAGGGAGAACTCTCGCAATCTGACCTTGACAACAGGCCTGTCCGTCGCGCTTTTAACGACCGTGTGATGAAGGTAACGGCTTAAATCCCACTACTTTGCATTGAACACTGTCCCGCTGTATCTGTAAAATAATAATAATATCCATTCCTGCAATACCTGACCAGAGGGGCTCTTGTAGGGGAGAAGTGTAGCGCTAGGTATTTTTCTTTATATTGTACCAGCAAGGCTGGCAGTGTGCTTTTATAACACACAATATGAGTACAGCAGAAAACATGCAAAGACTAGTAGAGCATAATAAATCCATGGCATGTATGGAAGGGGGGGGGGGGGGCATGTTGTATTTAGTTATTCAGTTATTAATTTTTTGAGCAATCTGCTTTTTCTTTTCATAAACTATTAATCATTTGTTAAAAGTTGCCATTTCTCATCGGAATAATAAGGCCTGTTTTGATTTCTAATGAAAAGTGGGACAACAAACGAGGTTGTGAGGGGTTTTTTTGCGCAGCAATGTGTGATGTCTTCACATTGAAATGTTTGTAATTAGTTCAGGCAATCGGCATTGATTGGGTCAAGTATACTTCAGTAAGAAAATTGCCCTTAAAGGGTAAAGCAGGGGTCTGAAACTCCGTCCTCAAGGACCACCAACAGGCCAGGTGTTATGGATATCCATGCTTCCATTGAGCCATCTGTGCTGAAGCAGTGATATCCATAAAAGCTGGCCTGTTGGAGGCCCTTGAGGACAGAGTTTGAGACCCTTAGTAGGGTAAAGCAAAAGAAAATGCAGTTTTATTACGTTTATCTCCCATCTGATTTTTCTTTATTTGACGCTTTGGCGATCGGGAAAACGGCTTACTTTCACTTATTTTGGGATTGGTGTTTGGCTAGTAAGAGGAGGCTGCAGTTTCCTTTCATAATAAATCCCGATTTTGCCACATATTTAGGAAACAACTGATGTGGTTTATAAAGAAGACATCTTTTTTTTTTTTTTTTTTTTAGGTTGAACACTCTATGCTCTCCCCGTACGTGTCTCCCAAGGAAACGCCGTTCCGTCATGTTCTGTACGGCTCTGGCGGTCACACCTTCACAGCGTTGATGGACCACCTCGAGCTACTGAAGATCAACGAGACTCTCTTCGACAAAGATCTCTTTAGAAACCAGCTGGCTCTCCTCACCTGGACTTTCCAGGGGGCTGCCAATGCAATGGCCGGGGAGATCTGGGAGATAGACAATGAGTTCTAAGTATATTTATCAGTTTGTCAAAAACAAAGCACTTATCACATAGTCTCCCCCCACTCCCTTCCACCCAGAGGTCTGTACCTCTGCATATACCCTCACACATTGCATCCGCCTCGCCTCTAAAGGTGCATTATGTCTCAAGGATGCTCAAAAATGCCCTTCCCACCTTATTTAATTTGGTCTTTAACGTAAGAGTTTATAGGTTGCAGTTAATGGTTACATTGTCACAACGTTTCTCCTTGGCAGGGTAGTTATGCTGTAATGACACAACGCACCAGTGATAACATTAGGTAGAGAAATAGAAAGGAAGCCGCCATTTTGAATGTGACCAATTAGCTGGGGCATCAGGCTCATTATTTGGAAGTTCAGCAAAATGACAAATGTGAGCCTATTTTAGTGTTCCCGTTTATAATAAGGATGACTGCACCTTCTACACACTGTCCACTTAAATTCAAAATGGACGGCGACAATTTAAAGTTAACATGCGTGTTGTGGTACCTATTAATGGCCGCACTAATGGGAATGCAAACTTTTTTATTTTTTAAGCTGAAGCTTTAACACCGTTTAGAGCATCATCCTTCCAGTTTCTCTCCCTCCCCACCCACGTTTCCTTTATTCCAGCTGCATTCTGGGTGTGTTTAGTCATGTTGGAGGCTCTGTGATGGTCGTTTCCGTGTACACTGGAAACTGCGTCTGAGTGTCTTGGTGCTTCCTGTTCATATAGATATTGTTCATGTGGAAATGGCCATTTTCTGTTCCAACTGGAGAATTGTCCTCTTAACACCTCTGCTGCTGCAACCCGCTGCAAATGTGTTAACGTGCAAAACTACCAGCAACAACTCTGTGTACTGAGGGTGATTTAACACATTGTGTACTGAGGGTGATTTAACACATTGTGTACTGAGGGTGATTTAACACATTGTGTACTGAGGGTGATTTAACACATTCATCACTGATGGGGAATGATCATAATTTATTGTGGTCTGTACTAATCCTACGGTCAGACCGTGATCACTTGACGACTTTCTTTTCGTAACCCGTCTGTATTTATATTCGGACGTTGCCTTCGGTGGGAGTTCGGTTCCTGTGAGCTGAGAAATCCTGCTTTTTGTATACGGTACATTTGGTCTTAAAATAGTGAGGGGCAAAGCACAAGTTGTCAAGTCCCTGGAAATTAATCTTCTCTTAAAATAATAAGTCTGAATTGGCTGCCTACTCAGCTGTGACTGCTACATTACTGGGTCCTTTGTCCAAATGTCAGATCTTATTTGAAGATGTTCTGAAACGTCCTTTCCTTTGGCTACCCTTATTTCATGGCCAAGTGACCTTTTAACCCATTGATTCTTGAAGCACTGAATTTAAATGAGTAGAAGTAATCTTGCTCCTTAAACGGTTAATTCCCAATTCGCTGCCATTGACACTCAGCGGAGGGTTACATGTTGCACTTGCATATGGTGGCAGGAAGGGGATACTAATGCAAATCAGGGGGCATTTACTGATAGGTTAACACGCATCCAATGGTCAGTTACTGAAGCAGAAGTTTGGCCCCTATACCAGCTCCCCTGCCACAAAAAGGTTAATTACGTGGCTGCTCCCTAAAAATGAAGGGATATTCAGTCAGTCCAATTCTAGAGCATCCCTCACGTTCTGACCGGCTTGGTTATGAGTGAAGGGACTTTATCTGATGCTCCTGTACCAACCATATTTTTTACAAATATCCATGCAGAGGCAACAAAACTTCTTAGGGATGAATGGGTTAAAACACGAAATGGTTTCTGAACTTCTTTGGCACTGAATAACATGATTTATTTATTTATGAGTGACAGTGATCACTATAAACTGTTTGTTTTTATGTTTGGTAATTATCGGAAGCAGTGCCTTCCATAATTGACGGTTATACTGTCGGATTTTTTTTACGTAATAAAAAAGGCAGCATCTGCTTATTCGATCGAACATGATACTGGAATTTCTGCTTGCTACTTTAAGCGTCTTACCCACTTCTCACTGTGTATGCCATCTGTGGAGGTGGACTTTGAAAACTCTTCAAAATCGAGACTTAATGAGGCTAATCCCAGCGGTTTGTTCAATAGGGCCTTACTGAGTGAAACCCCTTTAACTGCTATTGAAGCTTCCAACTTTCTCACTGACCTCATCCCTATTTACCTGCCAAATGGCCCTATGGGAATTTTCATATATATCGTGGCAATACCATTATGATTATTGTTCGTGTTTAGGTGTAAATATATAGGTCTTAAAAAGGACCATTATTTTACGGGTAATTTTCTGTTAACTGTAAACGGGAGAAGCACTTTTGGCTAGAATTATTTCTGCCTGTCGGGTTTCTGCAAATGTTGTTCTGTGCAATCGCTGTACAATATTACAGCGGCATGTGATGCAACAGGGCTTGTATTTGCTGTAAACGAACATACTCGCCCAGACTTCTGGCTTGCTTACTGATGCCTGTAAATGAAACATTAACAGGAAAATGGCACAGATGTGTAAATGAAAATTAAACCATGTCCATTTATTTCTCAAAGTACAACTCCACAGTTATATCCTGGCTCACTCGCTGAGCGAGGGCGCTGCGAATGGGGACGATGTCTTTGGCACAAATCGATGCACTGTTGCCAAGCCCAATAAATGATTCTATAAGAGGAGACAAAGTATACACATTGTGATACTTCTAGGCCAAGGGCGGGCAACTCCAGTAAAGGACCACCAACAGGTAAGGTTTTCAGGATATCCTTGCTTCAGCAGAGGTGACAATCAGTGGCTCTGATTGAGCCATCTGTGCTGAAGCAGGGATATCCTGAAAACCTGACCTGTTGGTAGCCTATTGAGGACTGGAGTTGCCCGTCCCTATTCTAGTCCATTGATTATCTATTTGTGTAAGAACTTTTGCGGGTTTCAATTACATATTAAGATGAATGAGTATGTGATGCTTATGACCTTTCTCCCTCCGCAAAGGAGGACAGATGTAGGTCACAGGTTACACCAGCATCGGACTTGCTAATGACTTGGGGTTCATAGTTGACATGGTGTCAGCATGTAACTTCAGCCTGTGTGTGTATACAACTCGCGTATGCAAATACTCTACACTCTTATATTGCTTAGCTGAGGTACTATGGGCTTTTTTTTAAACTAAGCGGCAGAATTTCCAGTAACTTTATATCATGAAATCGAGGTGACATTATCGGGGGCAGTGTCTCCCATAATGCTTTGAAAACGAGGTAGTTTTTGCCTACCACTGTTATATCGGGGGCAGTGATCCCTCATATATTACACTACAGGTGTATTTAATTATCGGGAACAGTGTTTCCCATAATGTTTTATTATGAGCATGTCTTGCAATGCTTAAAAGATCGTTAGTATCTAATGTATTAGTGTTGCGCTGCATTGCCTTGTCTGGCTTTTCTTGCTTTTGACAAATTGTGACTGCCTGGAACACCTTTTTCTGTGGAAGTCTCCCCAAAATGTACGTTTGGGGGGCCACTTCAGCACAGAAAGGGCTAGGGAAACCTTGTGAGAACCTGCTGTGCAAATCCTTGTTCTACCCCAATCTGTCATTCCCGTCCGTTTCCCCTTCACCATTTCCTGAGCTTACACGAAGCAATGAATTGAAATTATTGGAATGCCACGGAAAAGTCAGCTGTGGCACTTCCATGTAGGTCTCCCATGAATTCAAGCAGGAAACACCGGCATTGGCCCTTCTACTACCAGTTGATTACATTTGGAGCATTCTGTATTTAATCCATTATGGTGCTGGACTGGTCGATGTTTGTTTGCTTTGCCGGTCAGTCCATCTGCAGAGGGAGGAAATGCACAGTACATAGGTGGGCAACAAGAAGTGGCTTGAGGGGCTTCACCTGGGGCCCACCACCAGCTCTCCGTCTCTCTACCCCCTCTCATCCCCTTCCTCTGCACAGGAGAGTGTGGCTGTAACTGGCATGAATCATAACTTCTCCCCATGGCTGCTTGGTGACTGTTTGTGGGGGGGGGGGGGGAAGGGGGGGGGACCCACTCCCATGGCTGCTTGGTGACTGTTCGTGGGGGGGGACCCCACTCCCATGGCTGCTTGGTGACTGTTCGTTGTGGGGGCTGAGAATCTTCTGACACAATGCAGAATTCATGGTTGTGTCAATGATGGCGCGCCGTCCAGGTCCTGAGGCAGCAAAGCCGCCCCAAACCTACTCTCGCCACCACGCTTGACGGTTGAGATGAGGTTCTTTTTCTTTTTCACGAAACATAACGTTTCTCATTGAGGCCAAAAAGTTCTACCTTTGATTCGTCTGTCCCGAGGACATTGTTCCAGAAGTCAGGTGAACCATCTACTGTATGTCTGCACAACTTGTAAAGTGAGATGGGCTGAACTGCTCCATGGAAAACAGATTTGGGCCGCATGTGCTCGGGGTCGCGACGTGCGCAGACTTTGTACGTCAAGTCTCCTAGTGCTTTATAAAAGTGCCCCCCACACCACGTGTTACCGCATGCAGGGTAAAATCAGCACTCAGGCCTCAGTATAGTGTCAAGAGACACATTGATAAAGTGAGACTGCTGTAGCTGAGGAATGCGTATGTGTAGAAAAGGAAGACGACACAATACATTAACCCAAGCAACAAATCGAGCATCCCAACAGCCTGCGCTCATGGCTTCTGCAAAAACAGGAAAAAAGTGTGCCCCAGACAACCATGAACTGGTGCAGTGGTGGAGCGAGCCGTACTGTGGGAAGGTATATACCCCATCCTAGGGCGCCTATCTTTTATCATGTATCCAAAATTCATAGGAGTATGAAGGTCCCACCAGGCAGACCAATAGTCTCCGGCATCCATTCCATCACATCCAACTCATCAGAATTCACAGACTCCTTTCTACAGAATCATGTGGAGGCGTAAGATCGGATTTAAGAGATACAGGACATCTACTATCATTAGTTCAAGACCTCATCTGGGAGGATGACCTCATCTGGGTCACGGCCGATATCTCCTCCCTCTACGCTTTATAGAGCAGCGGTGCGCAAAGTGGGGGCGCTGGATTTTTTTTTGGGGGGGGGTGCGGGCGGTTGCAGAGGCCCCGTGCTCTTCCCCGAGGCATTAAAATTAAATCCCGGGGGATCGCGTGGGGCCTCGGCAACAAACTTACCAGGGTTCAGATGCCTTGGTGGGACGCGTCACCATGGCAACGCGGCGTCAAATGATGCGTGACGTCACACGGCGTCATTTGACGCCGCCAAGCGAGGTGAGGGGGGCACGAAAGCGAGCAGGCAGGGGGGGGCCTAGCTCCAAAAGTTTGCGCTCCCCTGGTATAGCGCAGGAGATGGGAATCGCAGCTGTAACATATTTTAAAAAAAAAGAATTGCTCGTGTCCGAAACAAATTGAATTCATTTTAAATTGTAGTAGTATTTATTTTAAAGTATAATCATTTTATTTTAATTATTTAACTCTTGCAAGTGTGTGGTACTGCTGTGGGCATCAAATTTGCTCCAAGCTTTGCAAATCTATTTCTGGGATTCTGGGAAGAGTGTAATTTATGGGAAAACAATCCCTTTTTGGAGAACATCGTGTTCTAGAGAAGATTTTATAGATCTGATTTTTATTTGGAAGGGTGGAGAGGAACTTTTAAACAAATTAATTTTATTTCTAAACACAAATGAAATGAATCTTACATTTACAGTGAAATATGATGTAGAATCAATAGACTATCTGGACCTCATTCTTTCAAGTGAGAATAAAGGTATTGTCACAAAAACATACTGTACTTTAAACCTGTGGATGCCAACAACTACTTTGAGTCCAAAATGAATCACCCTAAACCAGTGTTTCCCAACTCCAGCAGTCAGGGAACTCCAACAGGTCAGGTCTTAAGGATATCCCTGCTGCAGGCGCAGATTGTGACGAAACGCGTTGGATTGCTAGAGGACTAGCTGGTTCCTGTTAATTTATTTATTTATAAAATGTTTTACCAGGAAGTAATACATTGAGAGTTACCTCTCATTTTCAAGTATGTCCTGGGCACAGAGTAAAACAAATAACACATGGTTACAAATACAGTTACATAAATGAACAGGGTATACATTATATACAAGACATTGCGTGCACAGTTACAGATAATATATATTATGGGCGTATGAAACAGTTACAGACCAGATTAAAATGTGAGGCAGCCTTAGTTATGAAAGAACTCAAACTGGTGGTGGATGTGAGAGTCTCTGGTAGATTGTTCCAGTTTTGGGGTGCACGGTAAGAGGAGGAATGGCCGGATACTTTGTTGAGCCTTGGGACCACGAACAGTCTTTTGGAGTCTGATCTCAGGTGATAGGTGCTGTATGTGGTAGGGGTGAGGAGCTTGTTCAGGTAGCTGGGTAGCTTGCCCATAAAGAATTTGAAGGCAAGACAGGAAATGTGAACTTTGCGCCTAGACTCGAGTGATGACCAATCTAGTTCTTTGAGCATATCGCAGTGAGGTGTGTTGTCACTCACTGGACTGCACGGCCAGCAAGTTTCACATGGTGTAACCGGATGATTTCACCAACGACGAGCCAGCTCTCACATTACCGAGCAGTGACAACCTCGTAGCTAAGGGGAAACCCCTAGTGATCACACCGGATGGGTTGCCTTACGACGTCACTTCCGGTGCAGCGGAGAACGAGTCGCGGATTACCAGGAGGCCAGCCGCAATACAGCACTACCCCCCCAGAGAAGCAGGACACCCCCTGAGTAACCAACCCAGGGGGCGAACACTACAGAAGGAGAGCTACAGCGGCAAAGACATCGGCTCCATAGACAGTCCCCACTCCAGGCACAAAGAAGGACGTCAGACGGGCTCCCAGAGTGTTTAATAACATCACCTTCCATATTGGACTGCACATCAGAAAAGACTTGCAGGCAAAGTTTTCTATTGTTATTGTTAATTGTACCATTGATTACTCACATATAAAATTTCAACTATATGTTCCCAATGTACCCCATTTTCTTGTTTTGTCTCTGACTCGTGGCTTCTGTCCCACACCCACAGTCACTCCTACCACCCATTGTGACTGCCATCTCCTGCACTTATTCCCTCACCTGCTGTCTCTGTAACTCTCCCAACATACCACTTAGATTGTAAGCTCTTCGGGGCAGGGATTTCCTTTCCTATTCTCTGATTTTGCTGCGCTTATTGTATTATAATTCCCTATATTGTATTTTTTGTTACGCGCTGAGTACACTGTCAGTGCTATATAAATAAATATATACATACATAACCCATTATATAAAGGTCTAAATAGATATGCAAAAGTAAGATACCCCTTTATAATGCTGCTCCTTGTCCAAGGATTCCTTCCTTTCCAATATGTATGTATTATGTATGTATGATACATGTATGTATGATACATGTATGTGAGTATGTATGTAACCCAACTCATATGTTCCTTATACAATACACACAACAGGTATTTCCGGTTACTTTATTGCACAGTGAGGGAGGAGTAGCGTGCGGACGCTCGCCCATCGCAAAGCCGTGTACCAAAGTGCGTGCCCTTTTGGTTGCAAGCTTCTGTGCTCAGGGTTCTCCTCGCTCACCAGTATTGATACTACTTGTTCAGTATGTAAGTAACACTCTATTGTACTCTGAGTCGGCGTGGTGCTGCCCCGGGGGGGATTGGAAGAGTCAGTGTGGTGCTGCCCCGGGGGGGTTGGAAGAGTCAGCGTGGCGCTGCCCCGGGGGGGTTGGAAGAGTCGGCGTGGCGCTGCC
>WSYH01001143.1:95262-114720 GCA_036426205.1 Ascaphus truei
GAGTCGGCGTGGCGCTGCCCCGGGGGGATTGGAAGAGTCGGCGTGGCTCTGCCCCGGGGGGATTGGAAGAGTCGGCGTGGCGCTGCCCCGGGGGGGATAGGAAGAGTCGGCGTGGCACTGCCCCGGGGGGGATAGGAATAGTCGGCGTGGTGTTATCCCGGGGGGATTGGAAGCGCCGGCGTGGAGTTGCCCCGGGGGGATTGGCAGCGCCGGCGCAGAGCTGCGCCGGAGACCTGGAAGTCACCGTTGCTGTTGGTGTCCTCTCTGCACCGCTGTTTTATGTCTCGGTATTAATCATACTTCACCCAGTAATTAAACCAGTTAAACTCCACGGATAACGACACAGGACGAGTGCGTGCGCAGGTCTCCGCGTTCCACCACGGAACAGCGACAGGATGCGGAATACCGGCCATTATTCACAGGGAGCGATGGGTTTGGAGATGGGGGGGGGGGGGAGTTTCTTGGTGCTTCCCCCATGTCATCGGGTTCTGCCAGCTGTGCCACTCCTCCCCCCGCACGCACAATCGCCCATTGATGGGGTCGTGTGCTGAGCGGAGCCTGGCGGTGACGCCGTGTTTATCTTTCACAGCTGATCTGGGAGGCGAGGTTTCCCCACCGGCACCCACGGGATCTCCTTCCCTCATCCCCAGCCTGGCGTGCGCCAGGCAAACCGCAAGGGTGCCATGCAGTACCAGCGGGCACATATTTGTTGTCAGGCATGATTGTACACTTCAAAATGCAATTATAAGGGTTAATTACCACGCGTAATTAAAGGTGAAACCTTTGATAGTCAGTGTAAAAACGCACAGGTCCTTTTATTAAACCAGTTTGTGCGTCTTCTGTTATTCTTTCCCTTTTCTCTGCTGTAATATTTGGGGGAGGGGGTATATATAATACTTTTTTGGTGTCCCAGTTTGAAATGCCATTGCATGTGTGTATACACACACACACACACACACACACACACACACACACACACACACACACTATAAGGACAAACACTACAATTGCTACTCGGGCAGTCCCGTGCCAAGTGCTTTAACTTGAATGCAAACCGTGTTTGTTCCAAGGGAAGACTAGCCTTGGATGTGGGCAAATTCTTGCTCGAGACCTTATAACCTAAACTTGATCTCTTGTGCCAAAACATTTGATTGTAAGCTCATGAGGTAAGTAAACCAAATACGTGACTGTGTCTATGTATATCTTTATATAGTGGCATCCAGGTACATAGAGCGTCACAGCAGTAATACACGAGACATAATAATATAATATAATAACATAATGGGAATAAACATAAAAGTAACAAGGAAATGGAAGGGAATCAAATGAAGTCCCCTACCTACTGCAAACAAAATGCCTCAACTCAAAGGTGCTCCGCGGGGTAAAACTGCTAAAAGATGTGAATACAAAATAACGAATAACAAATAGTCACATTTAATAGGGCAAAAAAATAATAGACAATGTCTGAGACACGCACACGTATGCAGAATAAATACTATTACACATACATGTGCATGCAACACATGGTACCCCGTGAAATAAAATGCCAATATGTAAATGTTGGTGTTCAGAAAAAAAGGCCGAGCATCACTTAGAGTGTAAGCTCTGCGGGCCAGGGACTCCTTTTCCTAATGTTACTTTTATGTCTCAAGCGCTTATTTCCATTATCTGTTATATTATTATGTCCCGTGTGTTACTGCTGTGAACATTGATGGCGCTGTATGAATAAATATATACATACAGTAGTGAGAAAGTTTGTAAACCCCAATGATAATTACGGAAATTCCATCGTGTTTCCATGGTAACCTTCTTGAATCAAAACCAGTCTTTTCTTAAATTTCCAATAGGGTTTATAGTAACCAATTTCATGTCTTTATAAACCAAATGATGTATGAATTAGACAAACAATGAGTAATTAAGAGTCAGGGTATGGGCAAAAGTAAGTGAAATCCTGGTTGTATCAGCTAAATTAAAGGGGATAATTAGAATCAGGTGTTTAAATAATTAGGTAGATCTTCAGGTGTGTGTTTGGGAGGCCCCACCCTATATAAAGACTAGAGACTTTGTGAGTATGGTGTTCACCATACACGTGTGGAAATATGTCATGACACTATCAAAAGAAATCTCTGAGGACCTCACAAAAGCCGTTATTGCTTCTCATCAGTCACGAAAGGGTTACAAAACAGTTTCTAAGGAATTTGGGGCTCCACCAATCCACTGTCCGATAAATGGAGAAAGTTCAGGACCACATTCACTCTACCCAGGAGCGGTCGTCCTACCAAAATCTCCTAAGAAAAAAACGGCTAATCATCCAGGAAGTCACAAAGAACCTCAGAGTAACACCCAAGGATCTGCAGGCCACTCTCGTCGTAGCTAATGTGAGTATTCATGATTCAACTATCAGAAAAACACTGAACAGGAATGGTGTTCATGGAAGGATAGCCAGGACGAAACCACTGCTCTCTAAAAAGAACATTGCTGCCCATCTGAAGTTCGCCAAAGAACACATAGATGATCCACAAGACTTCTGGAACAATGTTCTCTGGACAGGCGAGTCAAAGGTAGAACTTTTTGGCCTCAATGAGAAACGTTGTTAGGCGAAAACCAAAACTAGAACAGAAAAACTGTACCCCAATTTTCAAGCATGGCGGTGGGAGTGTGATAGTTTGGGGCTGCTTTGTGGCTTGCCATCATTGACACAATGTAGAATTTATGGTTGTATCAGAGGATTCTAGAGGAGAAGGTCAGGCCATCTATCCGTTAACTGAAGCGAAAGTGTGTCATGAAGCAAGACAATGATCCTAAACATACACACAGATCTACAAAAGAACGGCTGCAGAAGAAGAAATTCTGCGTTTCAGAATGGCCGAGTCACAGTCCGGACCTAAACCCCATCGAAATGTTGTGGCAGGACCTGAAGCGAGCTGTCCATGCAAGGAAGCCCTCAAATGTCACCGAGTTGAAGCAGTTCTGTAAGGAGGAATGGGCCAAAATTCAAACCTGGCCTCAAACCCGATGTGAGAGACTGAAAGGCAGTTACTGGGAACGCGCAGTTCAAGTCATTGCTGCTCAAGGGGCGCAACAAGGCACTGAATCTAAAGGGGGCGCCACAAGGCACTGAATCTAAAGGGTCACTTACTTTCTCACACGCGGATATTGAATGTTGAATCATTTGTGGATAAATAAATATTGACAAAGTATCATTTTATGTCATTTGTTTGAACAGGTTATCTTTATTTATTATTAGGACTTAATTAAAATCTAATAACATTTTAGGTTTGAAATATGTGAAACGGGGTTCACAAACGTGTTCTCACCACTGCATACATAACACCCATTCAATATGTGATAATAAGTGTCTCAACCAGCGGTCAACAGAATGTAGCAGTTGGGAGAGGGGGGGATGTAGCAGTTGGGAGAGGAGGGGATGTAGCAGTTGGGAGAGGAGGGAATGTAGCAGTTGGGAGAGGAGGGAATGTAGCAGTTGGGAGAGGAGGGAATGTAGCAGTTGGGAGGAGGAGGGAATGTAGCAGTTGGGAGAGCAGGGAATGTAGCAGTTGGGAGAGAAGGGACTTGAGCAATATTGGGAGTTTAAGAAGTGGGAGAGGAGGGGATGTCGCGGTTGGGAGAGGAGGGGATGTCGCAGTTGGGAGAGGAGGGGATGTAGCAGTGGGGAGAGGCGGGGGTGTTGTTGTTAGAAGTTGGGAGAGGAGGGACGTAGCAGTTGGGAGAGGAGGGGATGTCGCAGTTGGGAGAGGAGGGGATGTAGCAGAGTTGGGGAGAGGAGGGGAGTTAGCAGTTGGGAGAGGCGGGAAGGGAGAAGTGGTGGAGAGGAGGGATGGGAGAAGTGGGAGAGGAGGGAAGTAGAAGGGGGACGAGTGCACTAGGGAGGGCAGAACGCAAGAAAGTCGCTTTGAAGTGGGAGAGGAGGGATGTAGAAGTTGGGAGAGGAGGGAACTGTAGAAGTAAGTTGGGGAGAGCGAGAGCAAGGGAGAAGGGGATGTTGTAAGCAGTTGGGAGAGAGGGGATGTTAGGGGATCTGTAGCAGTTGGGAGAGGAGGGAATGTAGCAGTTGGGAGAGGAGGGGATGTAGTAGTGTGCAGTTGGGAGAGGAGTGGAGGAGACAGTTGGGATGGGAGGGGAGTAGGCAGTTGGGAGGAGAGGAGGGGATGTGAGGAAGTGGGGGGAGAGGAGGGGATGTAGCAAGGGGAGAGGGGGAGGGGAGTAGAAGTTGGGAGAGAGAGAGAGAGAAGGGGATGTAGCTGTAGAAGTTGGGGAGAGGAGGGGGCGGATTTGTAGCAGTTGGAGAGGATTGGGGGTGTCGGTAGACAGCTAGCAAGCTGTTTTGTAGCAGTTGGGAGAGGAGGGGAGAGCAGTAGTTGGGAGAGGAGGGGGATGTGCAGTTGGGAGAGGGAGGGGTGTAGTAGCAGTTGGGAGAGGAGGGGATGTAGCAGTTGGGAGAGGAGGGGATTTTTGTAGCAGTGGTGAGAGAGGAGGGGATGTGTAGCAGTTGGGAGAGGAGGGGATGTAGTAGTTGGGGAGAGGAGGGGTTGTAGCAGTTGGGAGAGGAGGGGGGGTAGTAGTGCGCGGTTGGGACCGGAGAGGAGGGATTGTCGCAGTGTGCAGTTGGGAGAGGAGGGGATGTAGCAGTTGGGAGTAGGAGGGAATGTAGCAGTTGGGAGAGAAGGGGATTGTAGCTCGGTAGCAGTTGGGAGAGGAGGGGATGTAGCAGTTGGGAGAGGAGGGGATGTAGCAGTTGGGAGAGGAGGAATGTAGCAGTTGGGAGAGGAGGGAATGTAGCAGTGGGGAGAGGAGGGGATGTAGTAGGGTGCAGTTGGGAGGGGGAGAGGAGTGGGATCTGGTCGAAGGGGGGAGACGAGGACACGGGGCATGTAGAGTGGGAAGGAGGGGATGGTAGAAGGGGGTGAGAAGGATGGGGATGTCTTGTAGAAGTTGGGAGAGGAGGGATGGTGTAGACAGTTGGGAGAGTAGGGGATGGTAGGGCAGTTGGGAGAGGAGGGGATGTCAGCAGTGTAGCAGTTGGGAGAGGGGGGGTGTTGTCACTTTTGTTTTTGTGTAGTAGTTGGGAGAGGAGGGGGTGTGTAGCAGTTGGGAGAGGAGGGAATGTAGCAGTGTGCAGTTGGAGAGCGGGAATGTAGCAGTGTGCAGTTTGGGAGAGGAGGGGATGTAGCAGTTGGGAGACGAGGGGATGTAGCAGTTGGGAGACGAGGGGATGTAGCAGTTGGGAGAAGAGGGGATGTCATAGGCCTTTGTTGGGAGACGAGGGGATGTAGAAGGGGGAGTTGGGGAGGAGGAATGTGAGATAGACAGTGTGAAGTTGGGAGAGGAAGGGGATGTAGCGTGGGGAGAGGAGGGGATTTGAGCAGTAGTTGGGAGAGGAGGGGATGTAGCAGTTGGGAGAGGAGGGGGTGTAGCAGTTGGGAGAGGGGGGGATGTAGCAGTGGGAGAGGAGGGGATGTAGCAGTTGGGAGACGAGGGGATGGTATGGAGTGTGCAGTTGGGAGAGGAGGGAATGTAGCACTTGGGAGAGGAGGGGATGTAGCAGTTGGGAGAGGAGGGGGTGTAGAAGTTGGGAGAGGAGGGGATGTAGCAGTTGGGAGAGGAGGGGATGTCGCAGTGGGAGGAGGAGGGGATGTCGCAGTTGGGGAGAGGAGGGGATGTCGCAGTTGGGAGAGGAGGGGATGTAGCAGTTGGGAGAGGAGGGATGAGCAGTTGGGAGAGGAGGGGATGTTGTAGCAGTTGGGAGAGGGGGGGAGGTAGAAGTTGGTGAGGGAGGAGGGGAGGTAGAAGGGCGGCGAGAGGAGGGGAGGGTGAGAAGTGGGGAGTTCAGCAGTTGGGAGAGGGGGGGATTTTGGTGTAGAAGGGGGGAGAGGGGGGGATGTAGCAGTTGGGAGAGGGGGGGGATGTAGCAGTTGGGAGAGGAGGGGATGTAGCAGTTGGGAGAGGAGGGATTGTAAGCAGTTGGGAGAGGGGGGATTTGTAGCAGTTGGGTGAGGAGGGGATGTCGCAGTTGGGAAAGGGGATGTCGCAGTTGGGGATTGAGGGGATGTCGACAGTTGGGAGAGGAAGGGATGTCGCAGTTGGGAGAGGAAGGGATGCGCAGTTGGAAGAGGGAGGGAATGTATCGTTGGGTGAGGAGGGGATGTTTTGCAGTTGGGAGAGAAGGGGAGTTGCAGTTGGGAGAGAAGAGAATGTAGCAAGTGGGAAAAGACTCGGTTCCTATTTCCTGGCCTCCTTCTCTCCCTGGGCGCAGGAATGCCCAACACACAGAATTATAAGCTGCCCCCTGTCGCTGAGCGCTACTCAGATTCTAAGACACCAATCGTGACCCGAAACCATAAGAGGAAGCGGCGAAAAACCATTCTGGTCCCATGATCAGGACCTCTCCTCATTTCCTCGCTATGTCCACACTGTGGTGGCAATTATGGATATCCCCCCTTCCCCCCACCCACCTAACGTCATGCCCGTACTGACCAACCTGTCTTCCGCTTCTCCTCATACTCATAAGCTTCCGACCGAATCCTTTAGCACGCACCCCCTCCACCGATATAGTTTTTTACTCCAAGCGAGCAACTCCCCTTAGTACGTCGTGATATCTCAGCCCATACTCCCCTCTACCGCATGCCAACCTAACAACCGACGGAGCGGCTCAACCAGTAAGAGACTCTTCGACCCAAGACCCTCACAACACATCAGCTAGCTAACTGAACAAGCAGGATCTGGGACCTAATCTCCATTCTTGCCTCCGTGCTATCTAACTTCCCTCCCAACTTAAACCCTCTCGTGAATAAAGAGAGCGAAGACCCTCTTAATCATCACCTGTCTCCCACGTGCCCCATGCACTTTTTTCGCAACCTTACCTGTGACCTGTCCTATCCCCCCCCCCGCACATACAGGCCCCCTACTTTCTTACTTGACGTTCCAGATCTTGCCCCCCTGGCGGAATTACGCCCCCCACGCCCAACTCACCCTACGAGAGGGTCTTCCAGTCCTCCCAAACGGTAATGACGACATATCTATGGAACATTTCGATCTTTTAACCGGGACGCTTGCTTTGCGACGACTCTACTACTTCTTCATATACCCGTATCCCTTGCACCATATTTCCCCAAAGCCTCGCTCCTCCCCCACTTTCCAAGCCCCCCCGTCGCCTCCCATACCTGCCCTAAGTCCGTCCTGCTCCGCACTATTTAGCCCCCTGTCCGCCTAATCCGTATTCACGTACCCCAGGCATCGACTCTGCCCTCGACCTAGAAGGTAACTTTGAAATCCTCCAACTGTGTCTCAAGGCAATTTTGACCCCTTCGTGAAATCAACACGCCTATTTATTTCCTCTCCCTCGTCCACAATCCTACCCCTCCTGATCTCGCACCAGTGACTCCTCCCCCACCATCCTGATTTTCGAGTCGCGCTACAATGGTCAAGCACCTCAAGGCCAGCAGTCGAGCTCCATTACACTCCCCGCTGGCAAGCGAAAGTCAGGTGAGAGCCGACGGCGGGCGAAGAGGAGGGAATGTACATGTGCAGTTGGGAGAGGAGGGGAGTAGCTAGCTGGCGTCAGTTGGGAGAGGAGGGAATGTAGGCATTGGGAGAGAGAGGGGATGTAGACAGTTGGAGATGGGAGGAGGGGATTGTGTAGCAGTTTGGGAGAGGAGGGGATGTAGCAGTTGGGAGAGGAGGGGATAGCTAGCAGTTGGGAGAGGAGGTGGATTGTAGCAGTTGGGAGAGGAGGGGATGTAGTAGTTCAGTTGGGAGGAGGAGGGGATGTAGCAGTTGGGAGAGGAGGGGATGTAGCAGTTGGGAGAGGAGGGGTTAGCTTGTGGGATGCCGGAGATTAAGTGTGAGAGTGAGGGGATGTAGCAGTTTGGGAGGAGGGGAGGCCGTGTTGCGGTTGAAAGAGGGAGAGGACTGGGCCACTAGGTAGTTAGGGAAGTTAGGATATGGGGAGGGGGAGATGTAGCAGTTTGGGAGAGGAGGGGGACTTGCTAGTATTTCTGGGAGGAGAGGGGGAACTGAGCAGGTTGTGGTAGAGGAGTGGACTGTAGGCAGCTGGAGGGGTTGAGCAGTTGTGTAGAGGATGGATGAGGAGTACGTGCGGCAGTTGGGAGCAGAGGGGATGTGCTCGTGTGCGAGTATGGGAGAACCAGGGGAGGTCAGTCAGTTGGGAGCAGGAGGGGATAGCCGTTGAGCGTAGGGTTTGGGGGGGCATGGAGACGGGATGTAATGGACCTTGGTTTTGGGAGAGGAGGATGTATGGATTGTAGCAGAGATGAATCGTTGGGAGAGGGGAAGGGGATGTAGCAGTTGGGAGAGGAGGGGATGTAGCGATGCTGGGAGAGGGGATGGAATGTCAGGTTGGGAGAGGGAGGGATGTAGCCAACTCCACCACATATATACCAACCCCCCTCTGCCGTTTAACCCTCTCCTACATCTTCTCAACCCGACACTCATATTCCTATTTATCCGTCTCCCCACCCCCCCCCCACACCCCTATCATCTCCTTTCCCCCATAACCACCACAAATCCATACAATCTAGTATCTCCCATCCCAATCCCCCACTTTTCCCCACCATCCGACCCCTCCCGCCCCGCTCTCCATCCCTTAAGCAACCCTCCCTATACCGGCCCTCGCTCCTTTCCTCCGCACGCCTTTCTCACTCTGCCACCCTGCTACCTTCCGCCCCATCCTCAGGTCCCCTAATCCAGATCATTTCTACGTTTTTCGGAACGAGGCGACGTTCTTGAATTAACTTCCAATCCGCCCCCCGACTCTAACAGCTAAACGCATTCTTAGCTCACATCCGCCCTGCTAAATCTCACGCGTTGAAAGCGGCGGGCATCCTTTACCTTATCGCACCTCCCCAACTTTTACTAATCCTCTCCCCACCACACTCACGCCTTTCTCCCCAACGTTCTCCTCAAAAACAGAGTATATCCCCCCGGCGGTCATCATAGCCCCATTAGATCAACTACTTCAGCCATCCCCCTCCATACGCACCTTCACAACCCTCCACGACCCTCGTTTCCCCCTTCCTACTCCTACATTATTAATTCACAACCGTCCCACAAATTCATCCCACTAGCATATCCCTGATTCGGTTCCACCATAAACCCAACGATTCTTTTTCCCCTTTACTCCTATTACGTGCAAACTAATTGTCAATTTCCCTTCAAGCTTCCTACTATCCCACCCTCGGACGGCCAAAGTGGAAGTGTCATCCCTCTCTCAAAGACCCGCCACAACCAACCCCATAAACTCTTTTGTCATGCATTCCCTCTATACCACCTACTTACCCATTGCTCCACAGTCCCCAGCGCCCTGATATCGATCCACACCCCTTTCCACTTTATACTATCATAACCTCAACAGCCACCTGCTCTTTCCCCAAAAATATTACTCTTTCCTTACCCCACGCAGTCTTTCTATTCCCCCCCTAAACACTGCCCACCACCAAGATTTACTCCTCAACCCTCGCATTACATCCTACACCATAGCCCTCTCACTCTTACACAGTACCCGCCTTCCATATACCACCCCCACCCTCCTACCTCATAAGTGCACCCACAACCCACAGCCCACAAGCAGACACCTTGAAGAGTCCCCCGCAAGATCCCCTTAACTGCCATCCAACTCATCGACTACTTACCCCACCGGAACCTGCATGACGAGCACTCTACATCCCTCCACTGGGGCTAAACATCCCGTCTTCACAACACCAGTATGCGATTGCCCAAACACTTGGTACTATATTCCCTACCACCCAAATCCTACTCTATTCCCTACATCCACTCGCACCACAAACCCCCCACCCAACCAGCTAAGACCATCATACTTAACCCATCATCCCCCTGCCAAAGCACATCCTCTCGTACTCCCGCCCGCACCCCGCACGGCAAATACCACCTACAGCCTACCTTTCCTTCCTCGACAATAACCCCCCTCTACCTTACTCCCCCCCACCCTGCCTCCCACCCCACTAACAAACTCTGTTAACTTTCCAACACACACAAACGCAGATCCCTCGTAATGCCCCCGAGCCCCACCCCCAAAACCCGGAACAACACCTACTTTGCTTCCCCACCTATACATGGATCAACCACACTACACCTACCCACTCTCGGCTCTACTTCACTAAATCCTGACCTTGCACAACTCTCCTTCCTCTTTATATACGCCCCCACTGTACCCCACTCATCCACTTTGTCTAGGAACTCCCATCCCTCCCACACTGGCTATCCATCACACGACGACTTGAACTCCCGAATCTACGCGAATCCCATCATTACACTCCCCCCACCAACCTCGCTCGAACTCCCACTCGCTCCTTCGACTCCACGCTTCCCATGCACTCAACCGCCATCTACAAGGACACTCCAACCCCCCTGCTTCTACCCCTACCTCTCCACCTTCTCTCATGTTCGAAGAAAACCACCAACGATCCGACTTACCCAACAACATACCCCCCCGCAACCCCAGCTCTTCTGAACTCTTTCACCCCTATCCCCTCCACACCCCCATGCCACCACCGAATCAATCGTATTCAACCCTTATCCACTAGCCTTTTAAAAGTCGCGTCACCACAATCATCTTTCCTTCAAGACCTTCATACTTACGCTAGCCCTAAACACACATACCCCCCCCCCTCTAAACTCCCTACTAAACTTCCTTCTCCCAATCACACCGCCGCCCCGCTCTTATAGACTCCTTCGAACCCCTTCACACCCCTTTACTAACCTTACGACTCCCTCTGCAACAACGCTAAACCGTGGCATCTCTATCCCCACCCTACTACCGTCTTCGAATGAGATCCCGGCCCCCAATCCTTCACACGGGCGCCCGAACGCAATCCCTCAGCCTCATATATATCCTCACGCCTCTAACCAAGTCTCCATTTTTCCTATTCCATCCGCTACCTCCCGACTCCAAAGTTTCTAAGCCTCAAACCTCCCTTTTTTTACTGCCCACCCCAGAACCTTAACCACATCCCATAAATCCCACCTGCCCTTAATTTCCACACTTATACCCTACACTCCACATTCGTTTCACAACAATCATAGCCCCCCCAGTCCCAACACCACCCTTGCTACCCACATAAAATCCTATTAACTATCACTCAATTCCGCAAACCTAAACTACGATACTCACCAATGTACCCTCACAGCACTCTACATTCTACCCTATCCTAGAGCACGACCCAACTCACCTCAGAACGATCAACGCAATCAAAAGCCACAACTTCCCCACAGAGCACCACCGGCTGACCCCCGAGCCGCCCAGGACTTCCACATCCACATCCATCAAACAAACACCACCCCGCCCCCCCCTTCCCCAACGCTATATTGGACTAAACCCACCCGCCATAAAACGCCCACGTCCCCAACCACAACAACCCACCAAATTCCCATCACTTCTCTATCCTACCTGACCAGCACAGCAAATACATTTCTTCATACCCCTCCACTGTTTATGGACCTACTAGCCAACGAATCCTACATTATGCTGCGATAGATCTTACTCTAGCAGCTATTCGAATCCCCGCTTAACCTAACCACATTCCACTCCATACATAACCGCTCCTTACACGGTCACAAGGCAATCCCAATCCCTATTAAGATAAACATTTCATACACCTAAGAAACAAACCGATAGAGGTTAATCCCTTAGAATACTTCTTTCACACGTGTGCGGGTGGAGAGGAGGGGATGTAGCGGTGGGTGGGAGAGGATTCGAGCGTTGGGAGAGGAGGGGATGTAGCCGTGTGCGGTTGGGAGAGGGGATGTAGCAGTTGGGAGAGGAGGGGATGTAGCCGTGTGCGGTTGGGAGAGGGGATGTAGTAGTTGGGAGAGGAGGGGATGTAGCCGTGTGCGGTTGGGAGAGGGGATGTAGTAGTGTGGTTTTGTTTTGCATTACCACAAGAACAACAGAAGAATAATTACTATTAGTAGATGTGACCGAAGCACGGGTAATACACCCCGGATACCTGGCTTGACCCGGCGCTTTTCAGCTACCCGACATTACCCGGACCTGGACAGCAGGGGGCTGGGCCCGGCACCGTGTAGGAACCGGCGCTGGTAATGTCAGAGAATGAAAATACTTTCTCATTACATGCAGCCGGACGAGGACGGTTGAGGAAGACCGTGAGACTGAAACCTGCAGCGAAGCACAGCTGGGCTGGGCAGAAGAAGAGGGTCTGGTGTGGCAGCAGCAGAGGGTCTGGTCATGAGCAGCAGCAAAGACATCCTGGTGGCAGCAGACCGAGAGTCCATGTTCAGCGGCAGGAGCCAGAGGACGTTACAGCAACAAGCTGTGATACAGGTGCAGAGCGGGGGAACCATGTGACCGGAGCAGGAGGTTTCCTATGCGACAGGGTTATCCTGGCTGAACACGGACCTGGATGCTGATACGAGATGTCGTCACGGTCTTCCTCACCCTGCTGGTCAGTGCCGTCCAGGTAAATGATTCATTTTGCCCGGGTACCCGTTACAACACTAATTACTGTTATACAATCTATTTCCATTTGTAAGCAGTATACTGTACTGCAGCCACGAATTGTCTGCAACCCCTACACTGCCAGAGGGAGCTGCAGCTAACAGGCTATACATTATTAAACAGATTGGAATATAGATGATACACTATCGCTGCATTGTACAAGTTTAGGGCCAGTTCCATCCTGTTCTAAAGAAAGTTAAAGCTACAGATATCCCGGACCTATTCATCACTGCGAAATGCTCCAAGATCTAGATTGGTCATCACTTGAGCCCAGACGCAAATTTCATTTTTCCTGTTTTGCTTTAAATACTTTCTGGGTAAGCTACCCGCCTATCTGAACAAGCTCCTCACCCCTACCACACGCAGCACTTATCACCTGAGATCAGACTCCAAAAGGTTGCTCATTGTCCCAAGGTTCATCAAAGTATCCGGCCGCTCCTCCTCCTCTGTTCGTGCACCCCAAAACTGGAACAATCTACCGGAGACTCTCACAGCCGCCACCAGTCTAGTTCTTTCAAAACTAAAGCTGTCTCACATTTTAATCTGGTCTGTAACGTTACATACGCCTATAATATTATTACCTGTAATGTCTCATACGCCTATAATAATATTATCTGTAACTGTTACATACCCTATAATATATTTATACTGTAACTGTTACATACGCCTATAC
This sequence comes from Ascaphus truei, assembly GCA_036426205.1. Classification (NCBI taxonomy): domain Eukaryota; kingdom Metazoa; phylum Chordata; class Amphibia; order Anura; family Ascaphidae; genus Ascaphus; species Ascaphus truei. The sequence goes on from WSYH01001143.1 coordinate 108,447, forward strand.
ATATATATTATCGTAAAGTTACCTAGCCTATAATATATTATCTGTAACTGTTACCATACGCAGAATTATATATATCTGTAATGGTACTAACGCCTATATATATATTATCTGTAACTGTTACATACGCCTATATATATTATCTGTAACTATTACATACACCTATAATATATATTATCTGTAACTGTTACGTACGCCTATAATATATATTGTCCTGAACTGACCATGAAGTGTCTGTAAATATAACGTGAAGCGATGTATTATCATTGTAACCCGGTGCCCAGGACATACCTGGAATGGAGCTGTAACTCTCATACTTCCTGGTATTTTATAAATAAATAATCGGATGGCGGTGTGGTGAAGGTTAAAGCTGTGACTCCGTATCAGCGATTCCATCATGACCTCCCATTAAAAACAGCATAATACATACCATCTGCCGTCTCTGATGCCTACGTATTGTATACATGTCACGTGATTAAGCATGATAGCAACAGCATATACAATATCCATCTGCGTATCTGTGCCTACGTATTATATACATGTCACTGATACGCATGATAAGCAAACAGCATATATACAATATCCATCTGCGTATCTGTGCCTACGTATTATATACATGTCACTGATACGCATGATAAGCAAACAGCATATATACAATATCCATCTGCGTCTCTGTGCCTACGTATATTACATGTCACTGATACGCATGATAAGCAAACAGCATATATACAATATCCATCTGCGTCTCTGTGCCTACGTATTATATACATGTCACTGATACGCATGATAAGCAAACAGCATATATACAATATCCATCTGCGTCTCTGTGTTACGTATTATATACATGTCACTGATACTCATGATAAGCAAACAGCATATATACAATATCCATCTGCGTATCTGTGCCCTACCGTATTTATACATGTCACTGATAATCATATAAGCTAACAGCATAGATACCCAATATCCATTGCGTCTTGTGCCTACGTATTTATACATGGACTGAACGCACTGATAAGCAAACAGCATATATACAATATCCATCGCGTCTCTGTGCCTACGTATTATATACATGTCACTGATACTCATGATAAGCAAACAGCATATATACAATTACCATCTGCGTCTCTGTGCCTACGTATTATATACATGTCACTGATACGCATGATAAGCAAACAGCAATATACAATATCCATCTGCGTCTCTGTGCCTACGTTAATTACATGTCACTGATACCATGATAAGCAACACAAGCATTATTACAAATCCATCTGCGTATCTTGCCTACGTATTTATACATGTCACTGATACCCATGAAAGCAAAACAGCATATATACAATATCATCTGCGTCTCGTGCACTACGTATTATATACATGTCACTGATACTCATGATAAGCAAACAGCATATATACAAATCATCTGCGTCTCTGTGCCTACGTATTATATACATGTCACTGATACTCATGATAAGCAACAGCATATATACAATATCCATCTGCGTCTGTGCCTACGTATTATATACATGTCACTGATACTCATGATAAGCAAACAGCATATATACAATATCCATCTGCGTCTCTGTGCTACGTAATTATAACATGTCACTGATACGCATGATAAGCAAAACAGCATATATAAATATCCATCTGGGCCTGTGCATAGTATTATATACAGGTCACTGATACGGCATGATACGCAAACAGCTATATACAATATCCATCTGCTCTCTTGCCTACGTATTATATACATGGCATGATACTCATGATAAGCAAACAGCTATATACAAATCCCATCTTGCGTTCTCGTGCCTACGTATATATACATGTCACTGATATACATGATAAGCAAACAGCATATATACAATACCATCGCGGTCTCTGTGCCTAAGTATATAATACATGTCACTGATACGCATGATAAGAAACAGCATATATACAATATCATCTGCGTCCTCTGTGCCATAGCTATTTATACATGTCACTGATACGCATGATAACAACAGCATATATACAAATCCATCTGCGTCTCTGGGTCCTACTATTATATACATGTCACTGATACGCATGATAAGCAACAGCATATATACAATATCCATCTGCGTACTGTGCCCTAACGTATTATTACTATACGTCACTGATACTCTGATAAGCAAACAGCATATATACAATATCATCTGCGTATCTGGCCTCGATATTAATCATGTCACTAGACCATGATAGCAAACAGAATCCTAGCTACAATACCATCTTGCGTATCTGTGCCTACGTATTATATACAGTCACTGACTCATGAAGCAAAACAGCAATATAAATATCCATCTGCGTCTCTGTGCCTACGTATTATAACATGTCACTGATACGCATGATAAGCAAACAGATATATACAATACCATCTGGGTCTCGGCCTACGTTATACATGTCACTGATATCGATAAGCAAACCGCATATATACAATATCCATCTGCGTCTCGTGCTACCTATTATAGACATGTCCCTGCTACGCATGATAAGCCAAACAGCATGATTATACCCAATATATCCATCTGCGTCTCTGTGCCACGTATTATATACATGTCACTGATACCATGATGAAGCAAAAGCATATATACATATCCATTCTGCGTCTCTGTGCCTACGATTATAACATGTCACTGATACATGAGAAGCAACAGCATATATATACAATATCCATCTGCGTCTCTGTGCCTACGTATTATATACTTATGGTCTATATGATACTCAAGTTGATATTAGCAAATATTACTAGTCAGATTTTTTTTATTTATCTAATTATGCCATCTGCGTCTCTGTGCCTACGTATTATATACATTGTCACTGATACGCATGATAAGCCAAACAGATATTAAAATATCATCTGCGTCTCGTGCCTACGTATTATATACATGTCACTGATTACGATGATAGCAAACAGCATATATACAATATCCATCTCCATCTCGTGCTACGTATTATAACATGTCATATACGCGATGATAAGCAAACAGCAGATATAAATATCATATGCGTTCGGTGCCTAACGTATTATATACATGTCACTGATACTCAGATAGCAAAACAGCATATATACAAGATCACGGCTTGTGCCTACGTATTATATACATGTCACTGATACGCATGATAAGCAAACAGCATCATATAGACCATATCTTGCGTCTCTGTGCCTACGTATATATACATGTCACTGATACTAATGAAAGCAAACCGCATATCCAATATCCATCTGCTCTCTGTGCCTACGTATTATATACATGTGCACATGATACTCATGAGAAGCAAACAGCATTATACATATCCATGTGAGTCTCTGTGGCCTACGTATATATACATGTCACTGATACCATGTAAGCAAACAGCATTATACAATATCACTGCGTATCTGTGCCTAAGTATAGTATTACATTGTACTGATGACATGAAAGCAACAGAATAAACCAATATCCAATTTCGCGTCTGTGTGGCTAATATTATATACATATCCCTGATACGGATGATAAGCAAAACCGCATATATACAAGATCTCTGCCGTCTGTTTGCCTACTATTAATTACATGTACATGATACTCATGATAAGCAAACAGCATATATACAATATCCATCTGCGTATCTGTGCCTACGTATTATATACATATCACTGATACGCATGATAAGCAAACAGCGAGGAAGCACAGTGACAAACCGAAAATACCTCTGCAGCATAAAGTGACATTAGGGAGAGAGACTACAATAGCGTTCAGCTCCGGTCCCCGAGCCCCCCCAACAGTGCAGGATATCCCAGGTTCAGCACAGGGGGCTCAGTTAAAGACTGGGAGACAAAGACTGAGCCTCTGATTGAGCCAGCTGTCCTGAAGCAGGGACTGATTGAGCCACCTGTGCTGAAGCAGTGTTATCCTCAACCTAACCTGTTGGGGGGGGAGTGGCATGAGGACTGGAGTTGAGCCCCCTGCCATAGAACATCAAACTTACCTCCGAAATTCTGGGCGTGGGGGGTTTGCGTGAAGGGAGTGTCCCATGTACGCATCATCCCTCTTAACGGCTGGTCTTTGTTATGGTTTCTAATGACACGTTTGGTAGTGACCGGTGTACTTTCCGCATTTGATTTGAATTACAGTCGGTAGTATCATGGTTATATTAACATGGCAGGTCCTTGGCTTTTTTATATGATCTATTAGCACCGGCCATTAACCCTTCCATGTATAATTACCGCTCCTGACGGGAGACACTGTACGGTGTTTTTGTTAGGACAAAGTACATTGGTGAGGATGTCCGCGTGACCTTTCTGCTTTCTGCGTTTCAGGTCACGGTCAACACTTTGGTTTTCTCTGTAACAACAAGGACGAGTAAGGTGTCTGTTCTCGGACATTATCATATTATTCTGATATATCGCTGACAGGATCTGCGGCGCTGTACACTACGGGCAATCCCTGTGGTTATACAAACTCCGTGAATATGTGAGCTCAGAAAACATTGTGGGAAGTTACTGAGCCCCGGAGCTTGCACTCTGAGCAGTGCCGTGGGACAATGGCAGAACGTGTGGCCTTGTAAGATCTGCAGACAGGAATACGCAACATGGGAGTTCCTGCCCCCAGGAGCTTACACTCTATTGTGTGGGATGCATAATAAGCGGAACATGTTTGCAAACAGGAATAAGCCGAGGAGGCAAAAGGAAAGTGATCTGGGAAGCAGGAGCCGGCAGTGAGGAAGCAGGGGCCGGCAGTGAGGAAGCAGGGGCCGGATCCGGGTTCCGGTACGGCTCCCATTACTTCCGGCGAGGGGTCTCTTCTTGCCTCCCGTTCTTTCGCCTCTGGCTGGTCCTCCACTTCGCTTCTCCATTCTTATTTGCCTCCTGGCCCTGCATGGTGGGCTCCTTCACGTTCCGGGTTCTTCCTCCGCTGGTTCGCTTCCGCCGCGTGGTCTGGGTCCTAGCCACTCCGTTCCTTCCCCTATCTTCCTCCCTGTCCGGCCCCTTCTTCCTCCTCCTCAGCTGCCGGCCCCTGCTTCCTCACGTTCCGGCTCCGGCTTCCTCACTGTCCTCCTCAAACTGCTCTGTCCTGCCCCTGCTTCCTCCCTCACTCGCGGCTCCTTCTTCCTCACTTTTCCTTCTCCTTCTATCCTCCTCACTCCTTCTCCTTGCTTCCCCCCCCCCTCCAGTCCTTCACTCACCCTCCGCACCCATCGCACCCTCCACCTCCGTTCCCTGAGAGGCTACTTCCTCCCTTCCTTCCTAGCCTTCTTGGTGGTGACGCAGGTAGTCCTTCTCAATTGGCTCGCTCCCTATCGCGTTCTCCTTCTAAAAATCCCTCCACATGTGACCCTTTGAGAGTTAGTCCCTAGTGCCCGTGTATGTGCGGTGGGGGTCCCTCACTGCCGGCTCCTGCTTCCTCACTGTCAGGCTCCTGCTTCCTCACTGGCCGGTCCCCTTCTCTTCCTCACTGCCGCCCCCTTCTCCCTTCCCTCCCTGCCGGCTCCTGCTCTTCCTCACTGCAGGCTCCTGCTTCCTCACTGCCGGGCCCCTCCTTCCTCACTTCCCCCGCCCCTGCTTCCCACTGCCTCCCCTGCTCCCTGCTTCCCTCGTTTCCTCACCTTCCCTCCTGCTTCCTCACTCTGCCCGGCACCCCTGCCTTCCTCACTAGCTGCCCGTCTCCTGCTATCCTCACTGCATGGCTTGCCGGCAGTGAGGAAGCAGGGGCCGGCAGTGAGGAAGCAGGGGCCGGCAGTGAGGAAGCAGGGGCCGGCAGTGAGGAAGCAGGAGCCTGCAGTGAGGAAGCAGGAGCCGGCAGTGAGGAAGCAGGGGCCGGCAGTGAGGAAGCAGGAGCCGGAAGTGAGGAAGCAGGGGCCGGCAGTGAGGAAGTGAGGAAGCAGGGGCCGGCAGTGAGGAAGCAGGGGCCGGCAGTGAGGAAGCAGGGGCCGGCAGTGAGGAAGCAGGAGCCGGAAGTGAGGAAGCAGGGGCCGGAAGTGAGGAAGCAGGGGCCGGCAGTGAGGAAGTGAGGAAGCAGGGGCCGGCAGTGAGGAAGCAGGAGCCGGAAGTGAGGAAGTGAGGAAGCAGGGGCCGGCAGTGAGGAAGTGAGGAAGCAGGAGCCGGAAGTGAGGAAGTACGGGCTTGCTGCAGAGTTGTGGTAAGTTGTTGTGAGGATGGTGTCACTGCTGTGGGAGTGCGATCTTGTTGTGTTAGAGCTGTGCGGTGGCTGACACTGCTGGGGGTTTGTGATCTGGTTGTGTTAGTAGAGTTGTGCGGTGGCTGACACTGCTGTGGGAGTGC
>WSYH01001143.1:123972-138550 GCA_036426205.1 Ascaphus truei
CGCAGAGCGATATAACAACACGCAGAGCGATATAACAACACGCAGAGGGATATAATAACACGCAGAGGGATATAATAACACGCAGAGAGATCTAATAACACGCAGAGGGATATAATAACACGCAGAGAGATCTAATAACACGCAGAGCGATCTAATAACACGCAGAGAGATATAATAACACGCAGAGCGATATAACACGCAGAGCGATATAACACGCAGAGCGATGTAATAACACACACAGAGAGATATAATAACATGCAGAGGGATATAATAACACGCAGAGCGATATAATAACACGCAGAGCGATGTAACAACACGCAGAGCGATATAATAACATGCAGAGCGATATAATAACACGCAGAGCGATGTAATAACATGCAGAGCGATATAATAACATGCAGAGCGATGTAATAACACAGGGATATAATAACGCAGAGCGATATAATAACATGCAGAGCGATGTAATAACACAGGGATATAATAACGCAGAGCGATATAATAACACGCAGAGCGATGTAATAACACACACAGAGGGATATAATAACACGCAGAGCGATACGTTGCAGGAAAGGTTCCCCTTTATCAAGTAAGGACATTTAATCCTAAAATGTTGTGATATTTTATTTAATCTATGAGGTGAAACAATGTATCAATCCTTTGTGACAGAACAGGTTGCATTGTAAAATGATACTGAGTATCGGGTATTAAGAGCATGCAGTAGGATAATGTATTAAATGTATCAAACTCTGCATTTTGGAGTTTAGCTGGACGATTGTCCCTGTATTAGGGAGTGGGGGAATGGGAGAGAGGGGGGGACAGTGGATGTCAGCAGCTGTTTTTTGGGGAGAACCCTAGTGATGGGAAGGGGTGTTTGTACTCGGCAGAGGGGCTTGGGGTGATATACTCGTTAGGGGCTTGGGGTGATATACTCGTTAGGGGCTTGATGTTATATACTCGTTAGGGGCTTGGGGTGATATACTCGTTAGGGGCTTGGGGTGATATACTCGTTAGGGGCTTGGGGTGATATACTCGTTAGGGGATTGGGGTGATTATACTCGTTAGGCTTGTGTGGCTGTTAGGGGCTTGTAATATACTACGTAGGGGATCGGGGGTTATATACTCGTTAGGGGCTTGGGTATATACGTCGTTGGAGCTTCGGTATATATAACGTCTGGGGAGTGGGTTATTATACTCGTGACTAGGGGCTCTGGGGGTATAAATACTCGTAGGGATTGGGGGTTATATAGGTTAGGTTGTATTTATAGTTAGGGAATTGGGGATGACTACTGTTTAGGGATTGGCTTACGTTGGGGGCTTGGGTGCTTATATATCGTAGGGCTTGGGGTGATATCTCGTTAGGGGCTTGGCGTGATAAGACTCGTTGGGGCTTGGGGTGATATACTGTGGGGGCGGGTTGGATGGTGATATAATCGTAGGGCTTGGGGGTGTATACTCGTTAGCGGGCTTGGGGTTAATATTGTTAGGGGCTTGGGGTGGTGATTACTCGTAGGGGGCTTGGGGTTATATACTCGTTAGGGCGTGGGGTTATTCATACTCGTTGGGGGCGGGGTGATTATACTTGTAGGGTTGGGGTGATGGGCGGGATAGATATCCGTTAGGGGCTTGGGGTGATATAACTCGGTTGGGGGCTTGGGGTGATATACTCGTTGGGGGTGGGGTGATACACTCGTTAGGGGACTTGGGGTTATTATACTTGTGTAGGGATGGGATGATATACTAGTGGGGGCTTGGGGTGATATACTCGTTAGGGGCTTGGGCCTTTACCCTCTCCATGCTAGGCAGAAGCAAACGCGCACTTCCCCTCCCCGCGAGCGAATCCGGATACTAACATTATCTGCCATGGGTTGCAGAGTTTCCATGGTAACTCTGCAGTTGCCAGTTTATTGTTTGGTTGATGCTTTTGCAGCGCCGGCAATCAGTGAAACAGTTTGATGTGTGGTCCACATGGCCGTGATGTCTTTAACTCTTTACTGCCAGAGGGGCAAGAAATCATTGCTTTTCCCTGTGTGTGTGTGGTTATGAGTACCAGTGTGTTTCCAGTGTCTATGTACGAGGCTATATATACTTTGTGCGTGTTACGTGTGTGTATATATGTATGTAATATATATATATATAGATTATTATACCAGAATACATTACACATTTGCAGGCAAACTCTGGACTTCAGTTTCTAAAGCTTAGGTAATTGTTGCGCTTTACAGTGCCGTTTTTCCTAATTATGGTAATTGTGCTAATAAGTGTGGGTGTGGTGTGTGGTGTGTGTGGGGTGTGTGTGTGTACTGCGCCTCTCTCCTCAATGCAGTGGGTGTGCATGAATATAAATCAGTCTGATAGCACACCCCTCCCCCTCATCGCCGCCTAACCCTTTCCTCCAAAGCTGGGCGTATTCTCACCTGATCCGTGAGGAAAGTTTCTCTTTTACTTTGGTTTTACAAACTTCAACTGCCCGAACTTTCCGGAGGTTTTGTAGTTAGAATATTACTTGTGCAAGCTCTTGTGTGTGAGACGGCCCATGTCGGTGCTGCGAAGCGCTCGGCAGTGAACCGGGTTAAGCAGCCACAATGTCAGTTTTGTGACCCGATATCCGAAGCATTGGACTCAATGCAGCTCTGTGTTTGTCGGTAAACATCATATATGCGTTATAGAAATCTTTTGTTATGACCCAGGGTGTTTGGGAGGCAACAATCCCCACGTGTAGTGGTCATGGAAACAGAACGGTCTCATAGATAAATGGTAATGTCAGAGCTTTCGAAACCTCACGGTCTCTTCTTCACATGTACAGAGCTTTCCAAATCTCACAGTTGTCTTCTTCACATGTACAGATCTTTCAGAACCTCACAGGTCTCTTCTGTGAATGTACAGAACTTTCCCAAACCTCCAAGGTCTCTCTTCACGTATACAGAGCTTTCCAAACCTCACAGGTCTTTTTCCACGTATACAGAGTCTTTCCAAACCTCACAGGTCTCTCTTTTTCACATGTTTAGAGTGTTAGTATTTGGTAAACATCATGAATAAGCCTAACTGACTTTGCCCAAACTTCAATTGACAATACCTCCCCCCAATGGGGTACTGGGGTGTTCCCTGGTGCCCCTTGAGAGCCATAGGTTTCCCACAAAATTGGCTGGGAAACCTCTGTTGTGTAGTAAAGATAAAGAACTCCCTTAAGTGTTCACATTAGAGATGTGTCCTGGCGATTATTTAATAAGCGAGTCATTTTCATTTCCGAGAGGTTTACCTCATATCTAGGGGGGCCAATATTTTCATGTGCCGACTGACCGTGTCATCGGAACTGCTGTAGCAGAAATGACCGAGTCTAGAAATATAAGCGTTCTGGTAAGATTTGATGGGGTTGAGTTAGAAGTAAAAAGTACCGTCCCTTTCTTTTGCGCGTTTTTATCTCCATATGTCGCAAATGACCATATCTTGGACAAGTTTGGCTGTGGGAGTGTCTGGGGCTTGCAAGTCTAGGAGTTTTTCATCACATCGCAACGTTTAAGCTGGGTCACAAACATGATGACGGCTTCCCTCTGCAACTTGACAGCAGGGAGAGGATACTCTGGAAGAATTGGCTGGCCACGGGTCGGAGGGTAAACGGCCGTAAAGACACGTTGGGTACCCAATGTTACCGTCAGAAACAGGTACCGTCCCCCTTTACGAGCCCTCTCGTCTCAGAGGAATGAAAACTGATTGCGATTAGAACGGCCACCCTCTTTTTTTTTTCCAGATGTCCGACGCGTTAGAAGGCGGTTGGAAAGACCCTGGTTAGGGAATCTGGGTGACCCTCTGAAGTGTGTTTCCTGTTCCATACTGTATAGCCATTTTGTGTTTCTTGGGGTTATTAAGCCTGTTTAACGTAAGCTAGCTTAAGCATCTAGTATCAACATTTCTACTTAATGAGCATTTTACAATAAACTGTATAAAACATTTTTGGGTGGGTATCTTTTCTACCAGTGTTTTCTTGTTACAAACATACGGGAAGTGGGGGGGGATAAAGAGCCTGAGTAGACACATCAGGAGAGATAAGAGGACTGGGGCAACCCAGTGAGGGACATACCTCTGGGCAGGGGGGTTCCTTTTTTTCCCTTAAATTAAAATGGAGTGAGGACTGACACAAGGGGTGGGGAACTGGGGTAATGGGAGGGGGGGGGAAGTGGTAAGGAAAGGACCCCCCCCAAAACAAACCCAACACACTTTCAATGCAGTATATAATGTGTCTATCCCTCTTCTCTCCGTCACAGAATGAGGTTTGGGAACGCTGTGAACTTGTGATCCACTTCGGTCCACAACGAGGCAAACGGGCCTCCCCTTCTCCCTGGCAGGGAAAGTAGTAAAAGTCTTCAATTCTATATATTCTTACATTTTCCCAGTGCCCTCTTTTGGGCGCCCGCCCATTTTTGCATTGTCCAGCAATCGTTCCCAGGGCCGCCTGGCTCTCGGCCTGTCTCTATGCTTAGTTCTTTGGGGTCGTCTTTGTCGTTCCACACAGTCCCCGAGAAAGTAGGGTGGACTATAGACGTTTGGGGGGGAGTTGTTGCTTTTCCACCTCCAGGTCGTTAGCGCTTCATCTCCCCTTTGTGGTTTTTTCTGTTATGGGGAGCTCCATTGTGCCATATCATTAGCTTGAATTCCCCCCACCCCCCCTCGTTATACCGATCTGATTGTCTCTCAGACGTTTGGTAATCAGCCTGGGGTCTTTTCTTTGTAGCCAAGTTGTTGCCGCCCCGGTCAGTCTGGCTCTGGTATCTGGTTTGTCCCCCCTAAACACACAGAAGGTTTGAGGATTCTGGTGATGCGTAAGAATTGCCTCTCTCACACATGAAGGTGTGGACTCTGAGGGTGAACCGTGCTTGTTGATTTTGGGGTCTGCTTGTTTTGGCCTAGAGCTCTCTGCACCCTATCAGGAGGGACGTTTTATTTCGGGATTTCTGGGACCAGGAGATTTAAGGAGCCATTGAATAAAACCTCTATCCAGTGCCTCGGGATGAGTCTCGGTTAGTTCCATATCCTCCGGGCCTTCATGTAAGGGTATAGGACTTATTATATTATTATTACTGATTTCAGGCGTCCTTATCTCCTGATCTGAGATAATATCAGTATTCCCCGTCTTTCGGATTTCGTGCTTCTGCCCTTCTCCTCCGATCACACTCTGTATTTTAAAGGTGGTCCGGTAAACGGCACGTTTTGTGGTAGGGTGGCTCTTTCCTGCACCTCAGAGTCGGACTGGATCCTCGTGTGCGCTGCCATTTGTCATGTCTGCTCCCGCTGGTCCCTGGTCTTTCTAAATAGACTCGGCTTACCTTTCTTTTGAGGGTGTGGTTTTGTTTGAATTTTTTTGGGTGGGGGGGGCGACACCTTGCTGGGGTATGCGGCCGTTAGCCGGACCATTTTCAAGCGCGTTCCGAGGATTGTGCCTTAAATGTTGATCCCTAAGTGACCAGGGAGCAGCGCAGTTCCTCCTACGGAGGCTCATCCTGGATCTGTGCCAACGCGCCTCTTTCCTCACAGGTCGCTTCTTCATGTGAACAGAGCTTCCACAACCTCTCAGGTTCTTTCTTCACGTGTACAGAGCTTTCCAATCCTCTCAGGTCTTTTTTCCATGTATACAGGCTTTCCAAACCCAACAGTTTCTTCTCACGTGTCAGAGCTTTCCAAACCTCACAAGTCTCTTTTATCTTCACACGTACAGAGCTTTCCCAACCTGGCCGGTCTCTACTTCTACTGTAAATATAAAGAAGTTGAAGAGAGGACCCTGAGGTTTGGATATTTCTGTACACTGTAATTTATACCATGTGGAACTTCTTGGTCTATTAAAAGGTAGTGCAACCTCACTACAAATCTATACATAGCCTCTTAAATCAATGACACGTTGTACTTCCTGCATGCCAATTGTTTACATACTGGACATCGGTATTTATCACCACTCCCAACCTGCCAAAACGGAGCAAGGAAGCAGTGGCTAGAGTATCCCTTCAAATTGTGTCACCAACCCCACAGCCGGAGACTTTGGGTAAGTGGTTTATAGGAACCGTTTTGAAATGCAGATGGGCAGCAATTGGTTCACGATGTTCGGGCCTGTCAGTAGAAGGGGTTAAGGGGTCAGGGGTGTAGGGTAGAGCCTAATTTCGCGGTTTCTGGCCGCTGAGACCTTCGCAGGAAAATACTAAGTGTCCATGTGCGTGAGAAGGAGGCGATCCCCAGGAAGGGGATGTGTGGGCGTACAGTAGACAAACGTAAATAGTCAGTCACTCTCTCTGCTCGACAGACCGCGGGGGGACCTGTACATGGCGCGGGGCGAGAGGTAAGTGCCCCTGATGTACGATAACAGAAGAGGGCGGAGGGGTATGTTTCTTCGCCCACCTCGGCTGCTCATTCCTACCGGCTGGAACTCACACCCTATTAGCTCCTTGGGGGCTTTCTTGCATATTTGGAAAGCCATATTTATACCCAGGGTCGCCACCACTGAGACTACGGGGTTTGGCCACGAATCTCCGGGCTACGGTTTACCTAGTAAACCTCGCGGGTGCGGCGGCCGACGTCGGCCGTCGCCCTGGCATCCGCTGCGTCCTCCCGGCATCTCCCCCTGCAACTATGCCGATATGGCGTGCGCGGCGTCAAAATGGTGCCCGTTGCCCTGCGCTGGGAACGCTACGGGACTTGTTAACAGCATCACGTGACACCCGTTGCCTATGACAAAGAGAGCTACGAGACCCGCGCATGCTCGACGCACACAACAGACGTCGCGAGTCATGGGCAAACTTGTCGCATTTGGACGCTGCCGCAGCATATTGACGGGGGATGGCGGGAGGCGCCCGGAAGGTAAGCTCTACATTTAAAAAAAAAATCTCCGGTGGGGCTAGTAGACGGTGTTTGCACCTGTTTACTATCCACGCCACATGCCCGAATCCCCTCACGGTATTAGCCAGACCACCTCTGCTGGGGTCTGTTCCAGGCATCACCACCCTTCCGTGAAGAAAGACTACTTCTCACATTACCCTTAGGCTGCGATATGGTGACGCGCGACAGCTGGCGACGTCGAAACAAATGCATTGCCGCCGTGCGTGCGCTTATAGTAAGCGCGGAGTGACGGCTTGGTCGCGATCGCTGGAAGGTCATCTCAATTTGATTTTTCCAGCGACCGCAGCCTGACGTTGCGGCACTATAGCGCAGCCCGCCATCGCGTGCCGGCACTATACAGCGAGCCTGACGTTTGCCGGCACTATAAGCGCAGCCTGACGTCGCGTCGCCGGCACTATAAGCGCAGGCCTGACGTCGCGTCGCCGCAACTATCGAGCGCAGCCTGACATCGCGTCGCGGAACACTATAAGACGCAGCCGACATCGCGTTCGCCGGCTCTATAAGGCAGCCTGACATCGCAGTCCGGCACTATAAAGCGCGACCTGACGTTCGCAAGTTGCCGGCACTTAAGCGCAGCCTGACGGGCGCGTCACGTGGCACTAAAGCGAAGCCTGAAATCGAGTCGCCCTTCCCCCATGGCCACTATCAAGTTGCAGCCTGACGTCGCGTCGCCGGCACTATAAGCGCAGCCTGACGTCGTGTCGCCGGCACTATAAGCGCAGCCTGACATCGCGTCGCCGGCACTATAAGTGCGTCTGTAGCTGTCACCCTTCAGAGTCAGAGAATGGTCTTGTTCCTACACTCCTCTCTCTTTGGAAAATACTTCCCTCCTGTACTTTGTCGAAAAACTTTATATATGTGATAGTTTCTATCATAGATATACCACATAGATTGGAAGCGTTGGGTCTCCGGAACTGAACGCAGATAATTTAATGTACAGTCCCGTCCCGAGCAAACAAAATGGAGGTTTATATCCCCAGCATGACGCGGACCAATAGGAAGCCTCGAAGCGTCCCATTGGCACACGAGATATTTTTAAACCTCCACTGTTTCCCACCTATATAAAAAAATGGGATCGATATAGGGCCATTAATCCTGTATCCTGCCTTTTTTTTTTTGTGGCACAAGTACATAATTTTGCACTTTCTTGCCATTAAATTGCTGTTGCCGCACTCTTGACCATTCCTCTAATCTACCTAAATGGTCAGCCATTTTATTTACCCCTGGAGTGTCAACCCTGTTATAGATCTTTGTGGCATCTGCAGAAAGACACTTTCACCTCCAAACCATGTTGTAATGCCCCTAATAAAGATATTGAAGAGCGCCGGTCCCAGTACGGATCCCTGAGGCACTTCACAGACGCGCGCTTCACAACCTGCATCACTTTCTTCTTCGAAGGAATATACACAAGGCACAGATCCTTGAAGCTCCTTCACCGACGCGCGCTTCACAACCTGCATCGCTTTCTTCTTCGAGGGAATATACATAAGGTACAAATTCCTGAGGCTCCTTCACCGACGCGCGCTTCACACCCAGCGTCGCTTTCTTCGAGGGAATATACACAAGGTTCAGATCCCTGAGGCACTTCACCGACGCGCGCTTCACAACCTGCATCACTTTCTTCTTCGAAGGAATATACACAAGGCACAGATCCTTGAAGCTCCTTCACCGACGCGCGCTTCACAACCTGCATCGCTTTCTTCTTCGAGGGAATATACATAAGGTACAAATTCCTGAGGCTCCTTCACCGACGCGCGCTTCACACCCAGCGTCGCTTTCTCTCTTCGGGGGATATATACACAAGGTTTCAGATCCCTGAGGCACTTCACGACGCGCGCTTCCCAACCTGCATCGCTTTCTTCTTCGGGGGAATATGCACAAGAACCCTATTGGATTTGAAAGGTTTGTGCTTGATCATTTCACCCAGAACCCTAATAACGATCTCTTAAAACAGGGGGGGGCTCAACTCCGTCTCTCAAGTCACCCCACAGGTGATGTTTCCAGGATATCCCTGCTTCACACAGGTTGGCTCAATCAAAGACTGAGCCACTGATTGAGCCACCTGTGCTGAAGCAGGGATATCCTGGAAACCTCACCTGTTGGGTAACTTGTGTTGTACCTAAAAGCAGCTCTGCAGCCTGTAACTCCTGCAGTGCCATGCGTTGCGGAGCCCCACCCCTCCAGCAGTGAGGGGTTATAACTGGCGGCTCTCCTGATAACATGGCAGTCTGAAGGACGTGTTGGGATGAATGGATGTCCGCTCGTAGGTGTGAGTTTATGTTTAGCGTGGGAACGACGGCCTCCCGTTAGGATCTGCTCAGGAATTCGCTGTTAAAGGCGCAGTCTCTCGTATATCGAGCCCGAATGAAATTATTACCGGAAACCTGCTTGGAATGGTTACAATTTGTGGGGATAGAAAAAAAAAATGGCTGCCGTTTTCACGCAAAAAAGAATGGTTTTCAGTGCTTAATGATGTGTATTGGAGTCTCTAGGATACATTTTTAAAGGAATCCGTCAGCGTGGAATATTGTTCTAAGTATTGTCTGTTGTATTAAATAAAAAATAATAAAAATAAGTGTTTTTTTCCCCATTCAATCCGTCTTTTATTTTCATGTTGCGGGAGTCAGAATTCATTGGGAAATCTTATTTTTTGTGACTTTTTAATGATGCTCTTTTCTTAGAACTTCTTGTGCCGCTCTGTCCGGCCTTACAAATACCCCTCCCCAGCCCCTCTAAATATATCTTAAAGGAGCAGTTCTCCTCTGGGCCCCCCTGTTTTTTTGACATGGGCTGGACGCAGGGTGTCGCCGGGGCTGGGACTCGGTTCATTTCAGCTTCCTAAGACACGTAACAGAGAGGGTCCCGCCGGCACTGCCTTTGAGGTTTAACACCCGCGCGTCACGCAGGCCAATAGGAAGCTGCGACAGATGATTTTGGCTTGTGTGGTGTAATATATTTAAACCCCCATTTTGGGGACAGCGCGGGCGCCGTTTCTTGCGCTGCTCTGTGACACAAACGTACACGCTTCCGATTGTATTCAAATAAATGAGAATTCTTTTCTGTGAACTCAATATGAATTGTTTCAAGAATGTGTCCGTAAAAATTCCCACAGTATATATTCCTATATAGTATGGTACCGCACGCTATACGGTCATTATGAAACGCTTTGCGTCCCACGAGGAGAAAAGCGCTATATGAAATAAAGTTAGTATTATTAATAAGAAAAAATTAAAACCCCACAAACTGCTGGATTTACACGCGAGTCGTTTCAGTTCCTGTGGTAATCTACTTTTGGGACTTGCTGCACCTTCTTTAACCCCCCTGATGCCAGAACAGCAAAGCGATGGCAGCCACCCTGGCAGTGCAGGGGTTAAGGGGATGTTGACGGATGAGAGAGAGAGAAGGGGGGACTGTTTTAAAGCTCAGTGGAGGCTCCCACAGGAAATTAACTCTCCATCCTGCAGTTAAATGTGACCCTTTGGCTCCAGTTCAAACAGTAACGCATGTGAACACCACAGACTGTGTGTAGAGGGGCAGACTCTCTGCAGAACCCGGAGAGAGAGGGCTGTGCTTCTAGGAACCAGCCCCTCTCCCTGCTGGGTGAGCGGTCAGCGGGGCGCAGTGAGGGCCCGCGCCTGGGAAAGTGGTCTCCCTGTGGGTTTAGAAGAGGACGGCAGACGCAGCAGAGGGATCCCACTCCGAGCTCGGCCTGCAGCCCCTCCAGTAATTGTTCTAAACACAGGATCCCAGGATTACGGACCTCGTCCTTCGGTTCTTTATTTTGGGCTGTGCTTCCCCTGGCAGTGTACCGAATATCAGAGCGCGTACACAACCCATGAAAGAGAGGACCAGCGCAGTGAGCCTCTAAACTAACGTGCTCGCAGTCTAACTTTGTGCTCCTGAAGTATCTCACAGAGCTGGCACTGGATCTCCCACATGTAAGGCCAGCTCCCTTTGCTCTAGGCCCCTGTTTTGCACGTCCGGCTTTGGTGTTATTAGCGTCGCTCCCTCTGGCAGTCCAAACGGGCTGAGGAAAAGCCATCCGGGCCACCGTGGCACCTCTGCGCCCCGAGACGTGACCGTTAGCCCAGGAGAAAGATGGTGTCGGTGCCTCTGCCAGGAAATGTAGCATGTGCCTGGCATTCCAGCGCAGACTTGTGGAATGTAACATGGATAAAGTAACACGGTGAATCCGGTCCCTGCGGTCACTTCTCGTGCGTTCGGTTTTAGGATTCCACTGATCTGTCAGTGTACTATTTTTTTTTAACACTGGAATCTGACGACGACATTTCTGACCGGATAATGTTTAATAGACAGAGAAGGATAATGTTTAATAGACAGAGAAGGATAATGTTTATAACCTCTTGGTTTCCGTCTCCAGTTTTGTTGCTATTTTCTTCTGTTTGTACAAAATCTGTTTGCCACATTTAGTCTTTTTGACTGAATTAAAAATAGCCGCTTTTCATCTGGGAAACAAAAAAGTTTTTTTTTTGCAAATGAAATGGTAAAACTCGGATAGTTTCCCGGAGGATCCGAGGAAAGAGAAAGACCGAGCACCCAGAATGTGCAGGGTCCCTGCTGGGTTTGTAACTCCTGGAGTGTCCCCCAACGCGGCTGATCTTGTCCCCCGGATTATCCGTTTCCTTTTGCTATATTTGGGTGGAAAGCCTCATTTTTGGCTAATTGAACACAGAAACCCTTTTTTTTCGTGCACTTGGCTATTTTTTCTTTCCTTTAAAAGACCCTTTTTGTGGCTCTGAATATTTTCCGTTGTATTTAAAGGAGAGGAAGAACTTTTTTATGCAAAGACCGGAGCACGCCTGGGAACCCCACAAGATACCTGTCCCCGTCTCCGAGCGACTCAGACAGCGGCCGGCCTCCCCCTGTCTGCCCGCACTGGCCTCGTCTCCCTCTCCCCTCCCCAGTAAGGACATGCATTGGGTGACTGGCGGGGCATCACTCATCCACAAGCAGGAGCTGAGATCGGAGGATGTCCCCTCTCGGCGCCTCTGCTCCCGGCTGCTAAATCCCTGAGGGTCTCCCATCTCCAGGGACCCGCTTCCTTTTTGAGGAAGGCAGAGGGTTTGTGCACAGTGTTGCTTTTGTGCGCGAGCGGCGCAGAGATGAAGCGGTTACAGGCCTGGAAGAATTCCCTGCCCTTTCTGTCCCGTTTTAACATTTACAAAGTAAGTATGCACGATTCTGCCAAGCGGATCAGAGCTGCAGCATATACTGTTATTTAGAGGGGGGGTAATGTGAGAAAGTCCTTCCCAGCTGAAGGAGTAGCAGGTGCATGGAACAGTCGCCCAGCAGAGGGGGTGGAAAATACAGCCAAGTAATGGAAGACGGAGTGGCCAACACTTTGCAAAACATTGGTTTTTGGTGACAGATTAGGGAGCCCTGTGGGATTGGGAGGGGTACAGCCTTAGATGTGGAATGATTTAGGGAGTGAGAGGAAGCAAAATGTTTGGTTGGCGGTGCCAAATGGTCCTAATGCACTATTGCTTTTGAAGTTTGTCCTTGAGTGGGTTGCCGGCTCTGTACTTCCTGAATGTATAGCGAACACAATACTGAGCCAGAAACCAAGCTCATGCTGACATGTCCCTTACTCCGTATGCCCTAAACCAAGACGCAGCTGTATGCGATACTTGCATCAACAGGCCAAGCTATAGGGCAGAGTGGCCAACTCCAGTCCTCAAGGGCCACCAACAGGTCAGGTTTTCAGGATATTCCTGCTTCAGCACAGGTAGCGCAGTGTTTGACTGAGCCGCAGATTGTGCTGAAGCAGGGATATCCCTTAAACCTGGCCTGTTATTGGCCCTTGAGGACCGGAGTTGGCTGCCCTTCTATAGGAAATCCCCTGCTATAGGAAATCCCTGTTAAAATGGATTGGAAGCTTCAGGTGTTTTTCTGCCCGCTGGGAGAACATTGATATTTAAACCAGTAATACCCCAATATCAGTTTAATTGATTTGTTTAGTTGAATGACTACAAATGTCAGGGTAGTCTCAGCATGGGGAGCCCCCCGCACTCCGAATATATCCCACCCGAGGGAAAAACAGACTTCCTGGAAACTGTGCTGACCCCCCACCATTTGTATTTCTCTAAAACTCGGGGACAAACGCGTGGAGCATCTCCGGATAGGGTGGGACATAAAGAAGCAGAAAGTGGAGCGCGTGGGGGCCGGCGTGAGGGGTGCGGATACACTGGGGGGTGTTTCTATTTATACATTGTATCTGTCCTGAAAATCTGCAGGATCCCCCCTCCCTCCCCTTCTCTCCTCCCCCTCCCCACCCTGTATACAAGGCACAGATACAACCAGAAATACTGCCCATTGTGTTGCATTATAAAGCAGAATAAAGCCCAGAAAGCTGCTGTTTCAGGCCTCGCACACACTGATCTCAGCCACTACTCCACATTACCGGGGATTTCACCATTTGCTGGTTAAGCCCGGTGTCCTGGGATGTCCGCGTTTGTTAATGTGACTTCTCTCGTTGGTCTCTCTGTCCGGTGTATCTTGCATCGCGTTGGGTGTTTGGGGATGGAATACACACAGCGGCTGTCAGTCCCACTCATGGCAGCAGTAACAATTCTTTAAAGTGGGGAACCGAGTGTTCCACAGACCCGGGGGA
This sequence comes from Ascaphus truei, assembly GCA_036426205.1. Lineage (NCBI taxonomy): Eukaryota > Metazoa > Chordata > Amphibia > Anura > Ascaphidae > Ascaphus > Ascaphus truei. The sequence continues at coordinate 137,480 of WSYH01001143.1, forward strand.
AAGTCCCTGTTTGGCCACATGCTGTGAAGCAGCTTCCCAGAGCTGGAGAAGGGTTCTGCGCCATACAATGAATCTTCTCCAGTGTCGGGAAGCTGCACCATTCCCTTGTAATCTCCGGCCCGGCGCTCACCATGGCTGCAATATTACTTATACACACCCAAAAAACTGTGATTATATTCTTAGGCCTTCTCTCCCATCACATAGCACTTTAGCAGGAAACAAAGAATCACAGTAGACATCACAAAGAAAGGTTTTTTATGAGAGTCCATCAGAAATGTGTGTTTATTTGGAATAGGACATTGCCCATTACCCATGTATATCCCGGAGCCCTTTATAGAAGCATTTTCTAAGCCCCCGTTAGCGTGCGTTAAATCCGAATCCTCGTCCGCCTGGTCGCGCTGCTGAGATTGCCAAAACGTGGAGGGAACGCCGGCCTATTATTCCCTTTATTTATATTCCCAGCACGGCCACGGGAGAAGAAATATGCTGACGTATCGGACAGATAAACTTGTTTTTCACGGAGGCTTCATCTGAATCTCCTTCGGCTGCAAATTCTTCATTTGTCTAGTTTCTCCCTGATGAATGTTCCCTCGGTCAGTGTCAGTGGGAGGTGAGGGGATGGTTCCTGTAGGATTTGTCACATGTTCTATGGCATTAAAGAAAACATCCCCAACAGCGAAAGGATTGATTTATTATAAATAAATCTGGTGCTGTTCCCTTGAATCACTGCGCTGCCACATTTTGCAATGCAGCACCGGCACCGCTTGCGTTGAAGGGTTAATGGACGTGAAGCAAAGTCCAAAATGTTCTACAGAAATATTGTACAATCCCGGCAGCTTTTTATTGTAAGGAAATAAGAGATATATATATATTTATATATATAATATATATTCGTAGTGTTCCCTCTCTTGGGTAAAAGTACAGCGAGCCTTATAACGGGTTCCCTGGTGTCTGCAAGCAATGCGATCGTGCACAGTACCACTGCTTTTCTAACGGCAACAAGCACGGCTCCGAGCCCATGACAGCTGGCAGTGTGCAGACAGCGCGAGAATCCGCCCGCCTGCAGCATTC
>WSYH01011232.1:0-21255 GCA_036426205.1 Ascaphus truei
ACACTATCGTGGGCCTCATCAGGACAGTATAGCTTGTTTTCAGTGTAGTGCTCGCAATAGGGTATTCTGCTGCGGTCAATATCACTAGTGCTTGCTGATGAGGCGGAATCCGCCAGACCAGGTATGTCCTTACTGCGCTGCAGACCGTAAACATGGAGACATCAGCAGGACACTCCGTCTACGGCGACCAAGTGTCGCGAAAGCTCTCCTAGCTTTCGGCCCAGTCAGCCACTTGTTTGGGCGTGGAGGCAGACATGCTGACTGACAGGGTAACGTAATACAAAGTGGGGCACCCCAGGACTATCTCAGCAGCGCCTCCAAATGTAACGGTATTTCCTATGAATATCGCCGCTACTACCTGCTGTGCAATCTGTGTGGCTCTCAGGAGCCTAAGCCTCCGCTTGGGGAACCTGGGGTACCATCCATATCATACTTCTAGTGCCACGCCTCCACCTGGGAGGGATCCCCAAGAGTGGGAGGAGGCCTCACAGAAACAACCACACAATGCGAACGAATATAAACAGGAACTGGCTTTACGAATGGGAACACATATATCACGCGATAACATCATAACATCATAACATAACATCATCATGCGCCACGGCGGACGCTAACCCACATGCGGGTCGGGACACTAACACACATAGGCGTCACGGCGGAGCGCTACCACCTCTAGGTCGTACGGCGACGACTACCAACCTCTAGGGTCACGGCGGAGTACCACCTCTAGGCGTCACGGCAGACGCTACCCACACTACAATGTGACCCCACCCTGAGTGGCAGTAACCCCCACCCAAATGTTTCGCTACTCCCAGAGTCAAATAACCACTGTGCGATACTGTGTGTTGAGATGAGCAGTCCATATGTTTGGTTGATAGGCCTGGTTGGTGCACGTGAGGTGCAGGTTACTGGCCCGGGCTCCAGACACGGTGTACAGTTCGATATCAATCAGCACGATTCCGACGTTGTCCCCACAACCGCGTGGTTGAAACGTCCAGCGCGACATATGTCTCTCCTAGTCTTAGGGTCTTGTGTGGTGTTCTGAGCCCAGAACCCACCTCGCGCGGCCGCAGTGCGTCAGCCTGTGTCCCTGACTACTTGACCAAATAATGGGGGGAGTGTCCCTATCTAGGGCCTGTCCCTAAGCTCCAAAGTATTAGGTGGCTCGGACCAACTGGGACCTTGGGGCTGCGGCCTATGCATAGGGTCACGTACCCCTGCATCTCCACCTCTACCCCTAGCTGGTCCGGATCCTGAGTGACTGCCTAGCTGCAAAACCCAGCAAAATGATCTACACTGGAGCAGGGGATCCGCCTTCCGATTGGCTCCTGGCATCACTGTCTCTGCCCCTGTGCACCCGGGGGCGTCCTTCCCGCCTTGGTGTGCACGAAGTGTTTGGAGCCTCTGCGCTAGCTGGCCTCCTGGCAGCGCGAGCTGACTTTCAATGGCGGCGCCCTGCTCCGCTAGCGCCGGGACCTAATACGCGATCGGGCCTCGGCAATCCGTGCACCCTGGTCCCTCGCAACCGGCCCGCTCGCGTCCCCGCAACCGCCCGACCCTTCCCTAGGCAACCGGCCGCAATACAACCACGCGCGAACGGGGAGAGGGGGTGAGTGCGCGAGGGGGACCTGGCTACACTTGATTAAATATAATGTGTTGTTATATTCGGAACCGATGTCCAAACAGGCTGCCCGAGCTAACCCATAGGCGCCGGTGGTGTTTGCGGACATCGGAGATCAAAGCAGTAAAAGGATACCAGAGGTGAGAAAAGCATTTAGTCAGCGGGGAAGGCAGAGTAAGAGGTCTGAGATCAATGGCAGTCGTCCGCTGACACTTGATCTGCCGACCTGGTGGAGCCTGTCCAGCGGGTGGCATTGACATACCAGGGATGAAGTGGCAAATTTGCGCATGTCCTTTGGCTTTTCAGATTTCCCGCTGACCCGGCTTTTCTAGCTTGCTTGGTCTGATTGGTTGCTTGGGAATTTTCCCATGCGTTTGATTGGCTGTGAGTGTTGTGAATTAAACTCAGACTTGAGACTCAGTTCTCCGGTAGTAAGATCGCGGGCGGGCTTTTCAAAGTTTCTTCTGCCACAAATAGCAGAGCAACCGGCTTTTAATTCAAGCCAGAAAATCCTGCCTGCCAGAGTCGAAGTCCCAACTTTTGCCACCCAAGTTCTCAAATCGAATGTAGCGGACACGGCTGTGATTTTATGCTGATTTGAGTTCGAGGGATTTGTAGTAATTCGCTGTGATGGTGAGGGGTACACTAGGCTCACTAATAAAGGTTTATCCCAATTGGGTACCCCTGATCCGTGTGTGGAGGTCCTAAGTGTCAGCTCTTGGACCCAGAGTCAGAAATGCATTACAGTGACTGTGTGCAAATGTGCGACATTAGAGATTTTTTTGTGTTTTGCCTTTCTCAGGTGCTGGACCAGGAGATTTCTAGGTGTAAGTTTCAGGGTGGGTTTGCCAGAGAAAGTCTTCACAGAATGTGTCTATGTATTGGGTTCCGCAGTTAGAGGATTTCCAAAAGTTGGATACTGAGAATCGAGTGAGATTCTCGGATACAGCTCAGCACATTGCTCCGGGCAAAACTCAAACCTGAAAACGTTCTTGCGACTGCAGCAGGCTACAGCATAATCCAGAACAAGGTAAACGGGGCATGAAGGGGTACTGTAAACCTGCAACATACAGGAGATTCAATAGTAAGGAGATACATGCCCAGTACCCTGAACCGGTTATAGGGGTTCAGGGATGCTCCAGCTATTATGATAAAGCTGAGAGGTTTTTTGTTTGTAAAACGTTTTAAAGATATTTCTAGAGTGTGCCAAGTATGAGGCTAGTGAATGTAGGCAATATATACCCTTACTCCATCCCTGAACAACCAGAACAGGGACTTACACATTTTATCACACAAAATACAGGACACAGTATATTTTATTTAAGGGTTCTGTTTAATAGGTATATGTACTGAAATCTGTGAATGAACTGTGGGATTTCCAAGTCAGGATTGCGGGGACCAATGGCTACCAAGCTTGGTGCCTATGGGTCTGTAGTTAGTCCGGACTTGAAAGCCTCAGGGATGCCAAGGGTTAGTAACAGGAGGGGACTGCAGTTCTGCTTGACTATCCGCATCCGGGCTAACACAGGGCTATCCGGGCACCATTTTACAGAGCCCAGACTCTGTGGAGCCTGGAGCCACGGGGGGTCCGTATGCAAAGAGCAGAGGTGGACAGGTGGCGCATGCCCCTTTGCAGAATGAAAAAAGGTGCCCATCCGGCTTTACATAACCGGCAAATCGGTGATTGGCTGGCAGAGAGAATTCCCATGCTCTGATAGACTGTAGAGGTTTGTGAATGGGACACTGAAACCCATAAGAACCTTGCAGCCAATCAGGAGCGCAGATTCCAGGAGCCAAACCACAGCGGCAAATTCAAAGATGCTCTGTGCTGAATAGACGCGAGCCAGCTTCAGAGATTTGAGTGAGAACTTTTCTAAGTCCACTTTTTGAGAACGTACAGTACCAGTCGCAGCTGCATTGCATGCCGAAATCAGTTCCAGGATTTAGTGAGTACCTCCTGGTCATTGGAAAGGCTCCTACAGAGGTCATTTTTGTGAATTTCATTTAAAGGACAAGTTTACTCGTTAGCCCCATTCCCAGTAAGTAAGTGTGTAATGTGAAATTGTGTTACATTGTGTGTAGTCTATTCCTGAAATAAAACAATTTATTTTACCTCCTTGCTTTGCTCAATATATGATCCCGGTATAAAAAGGTGTTGATAAATCTGGTCTCCCTTGAGCTCGAAGTCGGAGGGACCAAGTTTCAGAAGAGAACATACCAGTGGCATAGGAACTTCATCCGATTGAGTTCCAGGGAATTCTGGGCTAATCCCGGTCAGGGTAAAACTCATCTACTGAGTTTCTGCATCTAGAAAAAGTCTAGTTTTTCTCTGATGTAGATATTGTCCTCTGATGTAGATATCCATGAATGATATGTTAAGATACATTGATGTACTAATTTGTTGTTTCATGTATAACAGGGACTTTCCTGTTTAAATAAAGCAGCTCGAAGCTCTGCGAATCCAGCAGAGAGATAGTTGATTGCAGCCACTCAATTAACTAGTCTCCACCTGGACAATTAGAGCTCTGTAAAAAGCCTCATGTGAGACACTGAGAGAGATTTTCTAGCTACATTTGGGCTGACAGGAGAGCAGAGAAGCCTCACACAGACACTGTCTTGAGCTTAAAGGCTGTGCTGAGATATCCAGACACTCAGAGACCTATATTTCTGGACACAGAGGACCTGGAACCTGCCAGAGACTGACATGTAGGGCACACTGCTTAGATACCCCTGAGACTAGGTGTGATAGGCTAGTAATGGGATATCCCTTCAGTCCTGCAGATAGGGTCTGGGGAAGTAAGTTAACCATTACAAGGAATAGGGGTTTGTTTATTTTGTTTCTTTTTGTATATTTTGCCTTGTTAAAGAACAGGCACAATAAAGCCGGGGTTTAAATTCACCCTAAATCGGTGCTCCATAAATGTACCTCTGCACACATCTCTTACATCATGACTAATAACAATAATTAAACAACATTAACCGTTTTCCATTTTTTGGGATTCGAGTTTTATTTGTGTGTTCATGAGAAGTAGCCACTGTCTTATCATCTAGAGGCACCAATCCAATGTTTGCTGTGAATATGGCATCCATTAAATCATTTTTCTAGTTTCTGCTCTAGAGTAGCAGATACAAGCTTGGCCATGTCTGCAATGTAGTTTTTATTCCTTAGAAATAAAGGGCCACATTGACTAAAATGGGCCATAAGTGTTTTCCAGTCTTAACGAGTAGCACTGCTCATAAATATGTTGCGATTATATCCTGTATTTGGGAAAAGGGTGATAGCTGAGTGGTCTGAGGCATCCAGTGTGAATTCTGATAGCCTCTGGTAAAGGGCTGCTCTGAATAGGATGTGCCTTCCTCTTTAATCTTGCCTGTCACCCTTCATAAAAACAGTGGCACATCCCCAAAGATCTTATTAATGTATGCATCACAGCTCTAAAAGCTCCCTATCAGCCAATAGTACTTCCCTTAAATGAGAAACCAGTTTCAAATACGTATACTGTGCTGCCTACTTACTTATTGACACAGGAAAAAATTAAAAGGAAACAAGTTGATTTATTTTAAAGTTGAAGTATAATGAGAAAGCTTCTGTCACAATTTTGGACTTTTATGTGAGATTATTTTCCTCAAGCATATGGTGTTATATTTTAGTAAGGCTCAGCTTAAAAATATCCTGTTTAAAGTGTTTTATGAATCATGTCACAGATTTGAGTTTTATTAATTATTTCACATTTAAATATTGCAATACGCCATCTGTTTATTTGCATTATTAGATTGACAATCACAGTTGGTTATATTCATAACTCATGCATAGGTGCTGTTGAAAGATGCTGATCTATTTCAAGCCACGAGGAAAGAAACAGAAAATAACAACAACAAAATGGTGCAGTTCATACATTACTTGCTTTTGACATCTATCATCACCTCTTTTTTAATCCATTTGTTTATTTGAGGTTTGGCCTAAATATAAGGGACACAGGTGGAAAATACTAATCAACTTTGTACAGTACTCTACTATGAATTTTATCTGTGAGTATCAATGAAGTCTTCGTTCAGCCGATATGTAATTATATAAATATATATAATATATCATCTTTTATTTGTGCGAGCTTTTGAGATACAGGAGGGCCTGGGTTTCGCGGGCTCTGTTCCATGGGCCCGCCGTATAGTGACAATCACCGGAAAGCGGATCGGCGATTTTCAGTCTGTGCATGCGCAAACCGGCATTTTCCACCGTCCTGCGCGCGAAAACTACGTCTGCGCGTGCAAACTACGGTCTGCGCATGCGTGCCGGGCGCAAACGCCCATTCTGCGCATGCGCGACTTAGGTTCCACATGGTGGCCTCCTTCTCGGTGCCGCCGTATCGGCGGATCGCTGAAAAGCAAGAGCACCGAGAAGCGGGTCCTGCTGTACAACTGATCTCTTTTTCCAGCGGTTGTTACAATGAATAAAGCACGCAAGGGTTTTTACTTTAAAACAGTGCATCCTAGAATGTGATCAGTGATTGAAGACTACCTCCCCCTGTGAGTAGACGATTTTATGATTGAGGTGTTAAAGGTTGAATGTTGGTGATGTAAGAGTGGTGTGTTGTGGTGTGTGTGTTTGTGTGTGTGTGTGTGTGGGGTGTGGTGTGTGTGTTTGTGTGTGTGTGTGTGTGTGTGTGTGTGGTGTGTGTGTGGGGGTGTGTGTGTGTGGTGTGTGTGGTGTGTGTGTAAATATAGATTTATACAGCGCCCACAGTGTATACAGTGCTTTACACAAGGGTGTTAGTGGAGTGGGAGTGTATACCAATGGTAGGTGTAGAAATGTAAGAGGGTGTCAATTACTATTAACACTAACACTATTAACATTAATAACACCGCTGAAGAAGAGATCGTGTATCTCGAAAGCCGACAAATAAAAGATTTGGTTAGCCCACAGAACGTATCGTCTATTCGGTTTTTTTTTAAGCTCGGCAACACAGTACAGATACTCTACATATAATAATATATACCGTATATAAATAAAATAATATGTAGCCCTCTTTCCCTCTGGCTAAAGAGACTACGGTACTGCCGTTACCTGTTGGCTCACAGAAGGCCTAAGCCTCACCTCTGGAAGGCTGGGGTGAGTATATCGATCGCCTCGGTGCAGCACTCACCTGCGAGGGACCCAGGTAGTGGGAGGAGCCCCTCACAGGAACCAATCGTAAGAGAAACACAACAGTGTATAAAAACAACCTTACAGAACATATATCACAGTAGCCTGTACCACACAGTTATATATATATATATGCAAATACAACTGTATGCTCATCTGCATGTCTTAGGCAGGTCTGCAACCCGCCTTTCCCCATCATCACCCAGCATACAGCACTTCCACTGCAGCAAGGGATTCTGGGAAATGACATGCAAATGAGCACACCAGTGTCACTTTTGCCTCAAAAACCATTTTTAACATGGATCCCTATAGGCTTAAGCTTGCTGCATGGTCACAGCTTTGAGCACAGCCAGGTTAAGGTGCATACACAGAAAACCATCCACAGACAGCTGTTTCGACCTTGATGGGTCTCATCAGTGTGGGTTGATTTAACGGGTATGCATGAGAGGCTATGGGATAGGCTAACCATAATACTGAGTTAAGTTATGGTGAGTAAAAAAAGTGACACAAAACCCTCCACAGGAAAGTAAATATGCAAATACAACTGTATGCTCATCTGCAGTCTTAGGCAGGTCTGCAACCCCGCCTTTCCCATCATTACCCAGCATACAGCACTTCCACTGCAGCAAGGGATTCTGGGAAATGACATGCAAGGAGCACACAGTGTCACTTTTTGCCTCAAAAACCATTTTTAACATGGTTCCCTATAGGCTTAAGCTTGCTGCATGGTCACAGTTTGAGCACAGCCAGGGTTAGGTGCATACCCAGAAACCACCACAGACAGCTGTTTCGACCTTGATGGGTCTCATCAGTGTGGGGTGATTTTAACTGGGTATGCATGAGAGGCTATGGGATAGGCTATACCATAATACTGATGTAGCGGTCATGTAAAATGCCTACAGTCATCTCTCCTGTGGCAGTAAGGCCTGGTAATGTGGGATGCCAGCAGTAATTATGGAGGTTTCCCCTCACACCCTGGTGGGGTGCCCTGTGTATGGCTGGGACTGTCACATGCTCTGACTCCATGGTTAGTGATGTCAGAGGTGTGTAGCCTCAGAAGCTTACATAAGGCACAGCACTGGTCTAAAAGTTAGTTGCAAGAAGGTTCTGCTGAGAGGAGGAAGAGTTCAGCTCTTTGTCAGAGCTGAGGCAGGAGTTCAAGTTCTATCAGAGTGTCAGTCAGTTATTTATAGTAACTCCATGGGAGGCTGTGTCCAGGGACCTGGCACAGGACAGGATTCTGCGGGAATAAGTGAATCCCTGATCTAGGTGATATACCTATCTAAAGGGAGCAGGACGAGATGATCGGCTGAATAAATACCATTGTGGAGGCAGCATGCCCACCGTGACAATAAAGATGGAGTGATCAGAGAAACCCGTGTTGTGAGAGTCCAATATACACAGGAGGTTGCACACACCAGAGGAGTATAGGGCGCGTGGGGCAGGACGGACCATGTGACGTCAGTTTGTGTGGAAAAAAACAAAAAAAATAAAAAAACACAAAACCAAAAGGGGGGGGTGGGGGGGTTGGGGGGGGGGGGGGGGGGGGGGGGAGGGGGCGGGGGGGGGGGGGGGGGGGGGGGGGGGGGGGGGGGGGGGGGGGGGGGTGGGAGTGGGGGGGTGGGGGGGGGGGGGGGGCGGGGGGGGGGGGGGGGGGGGGGGCTGGGCGGGACCAAATTTTTTTTTCTGCTTTTTGTCATCCCCATGGGACGCAGGGACCTGGTGAGGTGGAGGCGCTGCACTGGAACTAGGTGGACTCAGCACACTACCTCAGTGCCGGTTCTGACGGGTCCCCCCACACACCATCATGCGGGAGGAACTCAGGAGTCCTGTAGCCAACAGGTGCACCATCAGGCATATTCACACTGTAATGGGGTCCGGTTAGATCACAGGGCCAATGTGAGAATTGGAGTGGGTCGGCGGGCCAGAAATACCGTTACATTTGGAGGCGAGCTGCTGAGATCAGATCCGTCAACAGGCACAGGCTCTAGCTAGGCACACTGAGGAAACAGGAGAGAGTGTCTGCTGCCACTTTGTGCTGCGTAGGACGGACCTAGGGGTGGTCAGAGGGGGCACTGACGGGATATTGTCAGTTCGCAGGGACAACTGGGGCTGAGGGAGGAGGGTCGGAGCCGGGTATAGTGACCGGTCACTTGAGGGGAGTGTAGTTGGTAGGATGCCGAGGGATAGCTGTAACTTTGTCAGGGTCCTGGAGAGGGTCTGCGATAGGACTGACCAAGAGAGGTAGACGCCCCAAGTACTGCATGGCAGAGCCAGAGTACTAGCCATTCCAGACACTCACCGTAGGGAGCAAGAGACTGGGAGGAAGGAGCCACAGCAGACACTGAGAGAGTGTAGCCTAGCCTGAGGTAGTGCAACACTGGGTCACCACCTAGATAAGGTACACATGTGGTGTGCATCTGAAGCTGATCTTTATGTACCGGTGTGGTGGCTGCCCCGCAGAGTGGAGCCATGTACGACAACTGTTACGAGAGAGTGAGGAGGATCGCGTGGTGCGGAGAACATGAAATGGCGGACAGAGGCTGATAGGGAGGGCACCCGTGGCGTGCAACCCACTGAAGACAGACTGTCGCCGAGTTGTCATTTGACCAGGTGCTCTGAGCGGAGCGAAGCTAGGCTGCCCGTTTTTATCCCTGTATGGGACAGCGAGGGGCCACCCTTGAAGAGTGTGAAGAAATTGTTATAATTGGGGGAGAACCCCGTGAGGAGAGCAAACAGATGACTTTTTGGGCTCAAAAGTCAAAAATGGCGGTTCCCGCTTGCTAGGGAAACCGGCATGGGACAGTTACAGAAAATGTGGCTGGTGCAGGACTTGCAAAAAGCTGGCGGGAATGGCGCGAACAGCAGAGCCCCGCCCTAAAGGGGCGCATGGGCGAAAGCTATTGGCTGCGCGGGATGGACAGTGCGAATTCAGCCCCTGTGCTGAGTCAACCGTTGAGTTTATGGGGACCCTCCCCTTGATTTCTACCAGGGGGAGTGACTATCAACTATGGCTGTGGGATGCACCCACTGGGCCCAGGACTGATATTCAGACGGCGCCACTACAGAAAATGTTCCGGCCGTGGAAGAGCCGTGCAAAAGGATGGTTTCTTGCACGAAGGCGGCTGCCAGGAGAAGGCGGGAACTAGCCGCGGAAAAGACCCCCACCCTTGTGGGGAAATTGGCGCGAAAACGCAACGGCCCCAGATGAGAAGAGGTGCGGCGCTTAATTAGGGGGCATGGATATTCCCCTGTGACCCGCCCATTATTGCAACCCCTGGGGGCGGGTTCAGCTCTGTCAGAGAAGGGGGGAGGAGGCGAAGCAGGGAGTGGCGGATCCAGCAACTTCCATCAGTCAGTTGAGAGGAACACTGAGAAGGAGAGACTGTACCGGAAGTGGCTCCGTAAAGAGAATGGCTCGCTCCTCCACTGGGGCACAATGGTCTCTACACAGCCCTACTCAGTGCCCGGCGGGGTGCTAGTGAGGGTGGCCAATACCGAGACGGTGGTTGGGGCTATTGCCTACAATGCGGGCTGCCCGGAGGCACGGTCAAACACGGCGGCACGTTGCCCTCATTGCGGGACTTTGTACTGTGGCCTATGCCCACATTCATTCCTATACAGCTTGCGACCCCCGGTGGACGTGACAAGGCGCCTCCGCCGGGCCCCGGGCGCGCTATGGATCAACCGCGCGAGTCCCGAACAAGGACTGGAGCCGGTCAAGTCGGCTGGGTCACGGCGATTGAGGCGGCTGAATCAACCCCGCGTTCGGGGAAAGAGAGGAAGGGAGAGACTGCACCCGCCCGGAGACCATTATCGCGGGGAGGGGATGATTAATCAGACGAGGACCTCCGTGAGCTGGCGGTAGTAAAAACGGAGCTGAAAAGGCATACCGGAGGCGGAGAACGAAACCCCGTGGGGTGAGTGGCAGGACGTCCCCGCAGATCGGCGATACCGACCGACGGAGTCCCGCATCCCGGACCTGGCGGAGAAGGGAGAGAGAGACGCCTACACACCCCTCCGGGACGGGTAAGCCAAGAGCCCTATTACTTACTTGGTGCAGCAGACGCGGAAGCGGCTGGAAGGGCCGCGCCAGGCCCACCCAACGCGTCACGTGGAGAGACGGCATTCACGTCGGTGGCGACGGCGGAGCAAAGGATGTCGTCTTAGAGGAAGAGATCCCGCATGGGGGGGTCCCGCGCGAGATGGCGACGCTTCGGTCCGGGGAGGACCGTCACTTCACGGTGGCGACGGCGGAACCCAGGAAGAAAAAGCAGCGACGCTTCGGGGCGGTGGGGGAAGGTCCCCGATCACGTACAAGGCCCAGAAATTGGAGAGACGATCTCAGGACTGAGGAGGGTGAGACATCATCCTTGGCCAGTCTACGGACACGCCAGGAGCGGGTCGTACCCCCGTGGGGTCCCGTTCCGTGCCCCTATGCCAAAAACCCCGCCATAGTTAATACCCCTACCCCCATCACACGGTACCGGGTCACCGCCAAGCCTGGAGCGTGGACAATTCACAAGGGGGAGAGGGAAGACAGGGAATGGGGAAAGGAAAGACGCGCAAGTGGCGCTACGGAGGGGGATTCACGGGGAGGGGAGAATTGAGGGTAGCAGATACAGCACCCCAACCGGGCAGTAAAAGGTCCGGGGTCCCAAGGTGGTCCCAACGTCGCGTCCACAGGTCGTACAGGGGTATTTTCATTTGATGGACGACAGGGAACCAGGACCTAACCCATTTAAGGAGAACCGGTGGTGGGCTCCCCCGTTATTGAAGGGTTACTCCGCGTGGATGGACCTACCGGTCCTCATTCCGGCGGGAGGACGTGGTAGATTATGGTGGAGAGAGGAGAGTTTACTCCCGAGCAGAGGGACAGGGAATACAGGAGAGTGTGCAGCTGGAGAGCGTAGAGTACATAGCGCCCATGGGTCCTGACAACTGTCAGATCCAGTCGATCTGATGAGCCCCTATCATGGGTGTTACTGGAGGGCAGGTAATGCTGATCTGACCAGGGTCATAGGGCGGAGAGGGGCTATAATAGTCAAATATAAAAAATCCCATGGGTTGGTGATCCCATGTTCCGGAGCCCCTGAGGATGAAATGAAATTGAGGACAAGGGAAAAGTGGCTCCAAGAGACTATAGAGCTGTATTTAGTAAATAGGGGGAGCGCCATGTAGGTAAGAAGGCGGAGAAGAAAGAGTAAAGGACTAGACACCTGAGGTAGGGTGGAGCATAGGGAGAATGTTCACAAACATAGGGTGACCTATGTGCCTGAGGAGAGGGTCACCTAGGCATTACTATGTCACGGTCCTGGATATGGGAAAACAGGGAGGTGAGGAGGAAACCCGACCCAGATCACATTTTTAAGGGGGTACTAACGCATCACGGGGTTCTGTGGCTGTGGTCGGGGCGGGCCTTGGCGTGATGACTGTATTCATGTGTGATGTTAATTATGTTTTCCGTTCGCAGTGCTTCCTGGAAAGAGGTATACAAATTTAGGTCCCAGCGAGGACGATGGGTTCACAGGGGGAGGGAGAATGTAGCGGTCATGTAAAAGCCTACAGTCATATATCCTGTGGGCAGTAAGGCCTGGTAAGTGTGGGCATGCCAGCAGTAATTTGGAGGTTTCCCCTCCACACCTGGTGGGGTGCCCTGTGTATGGTGAGGACTGGTAACATGCTCTGACTCCCATGGTTAGTGATGTCAAGGTGTGTCAAGCATTCAGAAGCTTACATAAGGCAAGCACTAGAAGTGTTAACTAAAGATTAGTTGCTAGAAGGAAAGTTGCTAGAAAAGGAGGAAGAGTTCAGCTCTTTGTACAGAAAAGCATGAGGACGCAGGAGTTCAAGTTCGTTCAGGAGGTGTCCAGTTATGTATAGATAAACTCCATGGGAAATGCTGTGTACCAGGGACCTGCATGACAACTAGGACAGTGAATTACGCAATAAGCGGATAAGTGTAAGACCCTGAATACTAGGTGAGTATACATATCTAAAAAGGGCAGGCCATCGGACCGGAGATTGATGGCTGAATATACCATTGTGGAGGGCGCAGCTATGCCCACCGTGACAATAAAGATGGAGCTATCAGAGAAACACGCCCTGTGTGTGAGGTTCCAATGACCCGATTACACAGGAGGTTGCACCACCGAGGAGTTCCTCGTCAGGATCATCCCCATGCGGAGCAGGGACCACTGGTGAGGTGGATGCGCTGCACTGAGAATATTGACCTAGCGCCACTACCTCAGTCTGCCTGGCTGAAACGGGCCTCCCCACACACCACTCATGCGGATGGCGGAACTCAGGATACCGTAGCCAAACAGGTCTGCCAACAGGAGAGATGACTGTAGGCATTTTACATGACCGCTACATCAGTATTATGGTATAGCCTATCCCATAGCCTCTCATGCATACCCAGTTAAAATCAACCCCACACTGATGAGACCCATCAAGGTCGAAACAGCTGTCTGTGGGTGGTTTTCTGGGTATGCACCTTAACCCTGGCTGTGCTCAAAGCTGTGACCATGCAGCAAGCTTAAGCCTATAGGGAACCATGTTAAAAATGGTTTTTGAGGCAAAAAGTGACACTGTGTGCTCCTTTGCATGTCATTTCCCAGAATCCCTTGCTGCAGTGGAAGTGCTGTATGCTGGGTAATGATGGGGAAAGGCGGGGTTGCAGACCTGCCTAAGACATGCAGATGAGCATACAGTTGTATTTGCATATTTACTTTCCTGTGGAGGGTTTTTGTCACTTTTTTTACTCACCATAACTTAACTCAGTATTATGGTATAGCCTATCCCATAGCCTCTCATGCATACCCAGTTAAAATCAACCCCACACTGATGAGACCCATCAAGGTCGAAACAGCTGTCTGTGGATGGTTTTCTGTGTATGCACCTTAACCCTGGCTGTGCTCAAAGCTGTGACCATGCAGCAAGCTTAAGCCTATAGGGATCCATGTTAAAAATGGTTTTTGAGGCAAAAAGTGACACTGTGTGCTCATTTGCATGTCATTTCCCAGAATCCCTTGCTGCAGTGGAAGTGCTGTATGCTGGGTGATGATGGGGAAAGGCAGGGTTGCAGACCTGCCTAAGACATGCAGATGAGCATACAGTTGTATTTGCATATATATATATATACTGTGTGGTACAGGCTACTGTGATATATGTTCTGTAAAGGTTGTTTTTATACACTGTGTGTGTTTACTCTTACGATTGGTTCCTGTGAGGGGCTCCTCCCACTACGCTGGGATCCCTCGCAGGTGGAGGTGCTGCACCGAGGCGATCGATATATCACCCCAGCCTTCCAGAGGTGGAGGCTTAGGCCTTCTGTGAGCCAACAGGTAACGGCAGTACCGGTAGTCTCTTTAGCCAGAGGGAAAGAGGGCTACATATATATTTTATATATATATACTGTATATATATTTATATGTAGAGGTATCTGTACTGTGTTAGCCGAGCTTAAAAAAAAAACCGAATAGACGATACTGTTCTGTGGCTAACCAAATCTTTTATTTGTGCGAGCTTTCGAGATACACGATCTCTTCTTCCAGCGGTGTTATTAATGTTAATAGTGTTAGTGTTAATAGTAATGTAACACCCTCTTACATTTCTACACCTACCATTGGTATACACTCCCACTCCACTAACAACCTTGTGTAAAGCACTGTATACACTGTGGGCGCTGTATAAATCTATATTTACACACACACACACACACACACACACACACACACACACACACACACACACACACCACACACACACACACACACACACACACACACACACAACACACCCACACACACACACCACAACACACAACACACCACACACACTCTTACTACACCAACATCAGAACCTTGAACACCTCAAGTCATAAAATCGCATACTGCACAGGGGGGAGGGATAGGCTTCAATCACTGATCACATTCTAGGATGCACTGTTTTAAAGTAAAAACCCTTGCGTGCTTTATTCATTGTAACACCGCTGGAAGAAGAGATCAGTGTACAGCAGGGACCCGCTTCTCGGTGCTCTGCTTTTCAGCGATCCGCCGATACGGCGGCACCGAGAAGGAGGCCACCATGTTGGAACCTAAGTCGCGCATGCGCAGAATGGGCGTTTGCGCCCGGCACGCATGCGCAGACCGTAGTTTGCACGCGCAGACCGTAGTTTTCGCGCGCAGGACGGTGGAAAATGCCGGTTTGCGCATGCACAGAACTGAAAATCGCCGGATCCGCTTTCCGGTGATTGTCACTATACGGCGGGCCCATGGAACAGAGCCCGCCGAATACCCAGGGCCCTCCTGTATCTCAAAAGCTCGCACAAATAAAAGATGATATATTTATGATATATTTATATAATTACATATCGGCTGAACGAAGACTTCATTGATACTCACAGATAAAAATTCATAGTAGATACTGTACAAAGTTGATTATGTATTTTCCACCTGTGTGCCCTTATATTTAGGCCAAACCTTCCAAATAAACAAATGGATTAAAAAAAGAGGATGATGATAGATGTCAAAAGCAAGTAATGTATGAACTGCACCATTTTGTTGTTGTTATTTTCTGTTTCTTTCCCTCGTGGCTTGAAATAGATCAGCATCTTTGCAAACAGCACCTATGCATGAGTTATGAATATAACCAACTGTATTGTCAATCTAATAATGTCAAAATAAACAGATGGCGTATTGCAATATTTAAATGTGAAATAATAATAATAAAACTCAAATCTGTGACAGTGATTCATAAAACACTTTAAACAGGATATTGTTTAAGCTGAGCCTTACTAAAATATAAACACCATATGCTTGAGGAAAATAATCTCACATAAAAGTCCAAAATTGTGACAGAAGCTTTCTCATTATACTTCAACTTTAAAAATAAATCAACTTGTTTCCTTTTAATTTTTTTCCTGTGTGCAATAAGTAAGTAGGCAGCACAGTATACAGTATTTGAAACTGGTTTCTCATTTAAGGGAAGTACTATTGGCTGATAGGGAGCTTTTAAGAGCTGTGATGCATACATTAATAAGATCTTTGGGGATGTGCCACTGTTTTATGAAGGGTGACAGGCAAAGATTAAAGAGGAAGGCACATCCTATTCAGAGCAGCCCTTTTACCAGAGGCTATCAGAAATTCACACTGGATGTCCTCAGACCACTCAGCTATCACCCTTGTTCCCAAATACAGGATATAAATCGCAACATATTTATGAAGCAGTGCTACTCGTTAAGACTGGAAAACACCTTATGGCCCATTTTAGTCAATGTGGCCCTTTATTTCTAAGGAATAAAAACTACATTGCAGACATGGCCAAGCTTGTATCTGCTACTCTAGAGCAGAAACTAGAAAAATGATTTAATGGATGCCATATTCACAGCAAAACATTGGATTGGTGCCTCTAGATGATAAGACAGTGGCTACTTCTCATGAACACACAAAGTAAAACCTCGAATCCACAAAAATGGAAAACTGTTAATGTTGTTTAATTAGTTTATTTAGTCATGATGTAAGAGATGTGTGCAGAGGTACATTTAATGGAGACCGATTAGGGTGAATTTAAACCCCGGCTTTATTGTGCCTGTTCCTTTAACAAGGCAAAATATACAAAAAGAAACAAAATAAACAAACCCCTATTCCTTTGTAATGGTTAACTTACTTCCCCAGACCCTATCTGCAGGACTGAAGGGATATTCCCATTACTAGCCTATCACACCTAAGTCTCAGGGGGTATCTTAAGCAGGTGGCCCTACATGTCAGTCTCTGGCAGGTTCCAGGGTCCTCTGTGTCCAGGAAATATAGGTCTCTGAGTGTCTGGATATCTCAGCACAGCCTTTAAGCTCAAGACAGTGTCTGTGTGAAGGCTTCTCTGCTCTCCTGTCAGCCCAAATGTGAGCTAAGAAATCTCTCTCAGTGTCTCACATGAGGCTTTTTACAGAGCTCTAATTTGTCCAGGTGGAGACTAGTTAATTGAGTGGCTGCAATCAACTATCTCTCTGCTGGATTCGCAGAGCTCTGAGGCTGCTTTATTTAAACAAGGAGAAGTCCCTGTTATACATGAATAAACAACAAATTAGTACATCAATGTATCTTAACATATCATTCATGGATATCTACATCAGAGGACAATATCTACATCAGAGGACAAAACTAGACTTTTTCTAGATGCAGAGAACTCAGTAGATGAGTTTTACCCTGACCGGGACTTAGCCCAGAATTCCCTGGAACTCAAATCGGCATGAAGTTCCATATGCCACTGGTATGTTCTCTTCTGAGAACTTGGTCCCTCCTGACTTCGAGCTTCAAGGGAGACCAGATTTATCAACACCTTTTTATACCGGGATCATATGATTGAGCAAAGCAAGGAGGTAAAATAAATTGTAATTTATTTCAGGAATAGACATACACACAATGTAACACAATTTTCACAGTTAACACACTTACTGGGAATGGGGCTAACGAGTAAACTTGTCCTTTAAATGAAATTCACAAAAATGACCTCTGTAGGAGCCCTTTCCAATGACCAGGAGGTACTCACTAAATCCTGGAACTGATTTCGGCATGCAATGCAAGCTGCGACTGGTACTGTACGTTCTCAAAAAGTGGGACTTAGAAAATGTTCTCACTCAAAATCTCTGAAGCTGGCTCGCGTCTATTCAGCACAGAGCATCTTTGAATTTGCCGCTGTTGGTTTGGCTCCTGGAATCTGCGCTCCTGATTGGCTGCAAGGTTTCTTATGGGTTTCAGTGTCCCATTCACAAACCTCTACAGTCTATCAGAGCATGGGAATTCTCCTGCCAGCCAATCACCGATTTGCCGGTATTGTAAAGCCGGATGGGCACCTTTTTTCATTCTGCAAAGGGGCATGCGCCAACCTGTCACCTCTGCCTCTTTGCATACTGAGCCCCCCGTGGCTCCAGGCTCCACAGAGTCTGGGCTCTGTAAAATGGTGCCCGGATAGCCCTGTGTTAGCCCAGGATGCGGATAGTCAAGCAGAACTGCAGTACCCCTCCTGTTCTAACACCTTGGCATCCCTGAGGCTTTCAAGTCCGGACTCTGAACAGACCCATAGGCACCAAGCTTGGTAGCCATCTGGTCCCCCGCAATCCATGACTTGGAAATCCCACAGTTCATTCACAGATTATCAGTACATATACCTATTAAACAGAACCCTTAAATAAAATATACTGTGTCCTGTATTTTGTGTGATAAAAATGTGTAAGTCCCTGTTCTGGTGTCAGGGATGGAGTAAGGGTATATATTGCCTACATTCACTAGCCTCATACTTGGCACACTCTAGAAATATCTTTTAAACGTTTTACACACAAAAAACACTCTCAGCTTTATCATATAGCTGGAGCATCCCCTGAACCCCTATACCAGGTTCAGGGTACCTGGGCATGTATCTCCTTATACTAGTGATCTCCTGTATGTTGCAGGTTTACAGTAACCCCTTCATGCCCCGTTTACCTTGTCTGGATTATGCTGTAGCCTGCTGCAGTCGCAAGAACGTTTTCAGGGTTGGAGTTTGCCCGGAGCAATGTGCTGAGCTGTATCCGAGAATCTCACTCGATTCTCAGATCCAACTTTTGGGAAATCCTCTAACTGCGGAACCCCAATACATAGACACATTCTGTGAAGACTTTCTCTGGCAAACCCACCCTGAAACTTACAGCCTAGAAATCTCCTGGTCCCAGCACCCTGAGAAAGGCAAAACACAAAAAAATCTCTAATGTCGCAACATTTGCACACAGTCACTGTAATGCATTTCTGACATCTGGGTCCAAGAGCTGACACTCTAGGACCTCCACACACGGATCAGGGGTACCCAATTGGGATAAACCTTTATTAGTGAGCCTAGGTACCCCTTCACCATCACAGCGAATTACTACAAATCCTCGAACTCAAATCAGCATAAAATCACAGCCGTGTCCGCTACATTCGATTTTGAGAACTTGGGTGCAAAAGTTGGGACTTCGACTCTGGCAGGCAGGATTTTCTGGCTTGAAATTAAAGCCGGTTGCTCTGCTATTTGTGCAGAAGAAACTTTGAAAAGCCCGCCCGCGCTCTTACTACCGGAGAACTGAGTCTCAAGTCTGAGTTTAATTCACAAAACTCAGCAGCCAATCAACGCATGGGAAAATTCCCAAGCAACCAATCAGAGCCAAGCAAGCTAGAAAAGCCGGGTCAGCGGGAAATCTGAAAAAGCCAAAGGACATGCGCAAATTTGCCACCTTCATCCCTGGGTATGTCAATGCCACCCGCTGGGACAGGCTCCACCAGGTCTGGCAGATCAAGTGTCAGCCTGGACGACTGCCATTGATCTCCAGACCTCGTACTCTGCCTTTCCCCGCTGACTAAATGCTTTTCTCACCTCTGGTATCCTTTTACTGCTTTGATCTCCGATGTCCAGCAAACACACCGGCGCCTATGGGTTAGCTCGGGCAGCCTGTTTGGACATCGGTTCCGAATATAACAACACATTATATTTAATCAAGTGTAGCCAGGTCCCCCTCGCGCACTCACCCCCTCTTTCCCCGTTGCCGCGCGTGGTTGTATTGCGGCCGGTTGCTAGGGAAGCGGTCGGGCGGTTGCCGGGGACGCGAGCGGGCCGGTTGCCGGGGACGCGAGCGGGCCGGTTGCCGAGGCCGCGATCGCGTAGTTAAGGTCCCGGCGGCTAGCGGAGCAGGGCGCCGCCATTGAAAGTCAGCTCGCGCATGCGCAGGAGGCCAGCTAGCGCGAGAGGCTCCAAACAGCTCGTGCACACGCAAGGCGGGAAGGACAGCCCCCAGGGTGCACAGGGGCAGAGACACGTGATGCCAGGGAGCCAATCGGAAGGCTGGATTCCCCTGCTCCCAGTTAGATACATTTTGCTGGGTTTTGCAGCTAGGCAGTCACTCAGGATCCGGACCAGCTAGGGGTCAGTCACACACACATATGCACAGTGGTATTTGACTCTGGGAGTACGAAACATTTGGGTGGGGGTTACTGGACTCAGGGTGGGGTCACATTGTGGGTGGTAGCGTCTGCCGTGACGCCTAGAGGTGGTAGCATCCGCCGTGACGCCTAGAGGTGGTAGCGTCCGCCGTGACGCCTAGAGGTGGTAGCGTCCGCCGTGACGCCTAGTGTGGTTAGTGTCCGCCGTGACACCCAATGTGGTTAGCGTCCGCCGTGGCGCATGATGATGTTATGTTATGATGTTATGATGTTATCGCGTGATATATGTGTTCCCATTCAGTAAAGCCAGTAGGAGATGAAGAAGAGGAACTCCAGGCCACACCGCTCAACGGTGAGTTCGATCTATCAGAAGTGGGTCAAGAGACTGTAACTAACAAGACTCACTCTGAAACTCCGGAAGACCCTATGGAGGGACCCTCTCAAAGGGACCATCCCGCAGAAGGGGCATCTCCCGAAGGAGCTACGGGTAAAGGGCCCCGTAGGCCAATGCCTACTAAGGTGGCACCAACAGGCCAGCCTTTGGATCCACAGAGCCCGTGTTTTGTACCCTCAGAGACATTTCTCCCCTCAAGGGAAGAGGCTAGGCTTCAGGACTATGCTTATTACTCCCCCGAGGGAGTTGCCGAAGAACAACTCCGACGGAGTCAACGGGTTAGGTACCCGCCAACTAGGGTTACTTACGATCAAATGGGGGCACCCCATTATGAGGCTCAGCAGTGTTCTCATAGTAAAATACAGTCTGTGATTGTGATGCTCAACGAATTATGCAATCTCGTTTAGAGTTACCTGTGCTAAGTTGTATATTTTGATGCATTTTTATTATATAATTTCTGTATGGTTTGAATTATTTATCCCAAGCGAGGTCGTTGGGGTTTTTCACCAGGGGGAGGATGTAGCCAGGTCCCCCTCGCGCACTCACCCCCTCGTTCCCCGTTGCCGCGCGTGGTTGTATTGCGGCCGGTTGCTAGGGAAGCGGTCGGGCGGTTACCGGGGACGCGAGCGGGCCGGTTGCCGGGGACGCGAGCGGGCCGGTTGCCGGGGACGCAAGCGGGCCGGTTGCCGAGGCCGCGATCGCGTAGTTAAGGTCCCGGCGGCTAGCGGAGCAGGGCGCCGCCATTGAAAGTCCAGCTAGCGCGAGAGGCTCCAAACAGCTCGCGCACACGCAAGGCGGGAAGGACAGCCCCCAGGGTGCGCAGGGGCAGAGACACGTGACGCCAGGGAGCCAATCGGAAGGCTGGATTCCCCTGCTCCCAGTTAGATACATTTCGCGGGGTTTTGCAGCTAGGCAGTCACTCAGGATCCGGACCAGCTAGGGGTTTATGATGTTATCGCGTGATATATGTGTTCCCATTCAGTAAAGCCAGTCCTGTTTTATATTCGTTCGCATTGTGTGGTTGTTTCCTGTGAGGGCCTCCTCCCACTCTGTTGGGATCCCTCCCAGGTGGAGGCGTGGCACCTAGAGATGTATGATATGGATGTACCCCAGGTTCCCCAAGCGGAGGCTTAGGCTCCTGAGAGCCACACAG